>JABFPJ010004535.1:0-13632 GCA_022817425.1 Gryon sp. ZL-2020 | reverse complement strand
AAATAATAAATTGATTTTCTTTTGTATAAAACATAAATTATAATATATTCTAATTGTCGAACGACCATCCGGCAGTTAGCTAACTGCCTAAATTTTTCCGACAATTAGACAAAAAATTAAGAAATCACGCCTTCGCACTTTCAAAAAGTGAGTTATCATTGTATTTACATGAAAAACAATTAGCTGGCAACCGTAGTTATAAAAGACAATGAATTAATGTATCACAATCCAGTGGCGCCCCAACAATTTGCCTCGTGCCTTTGTCGCGATGAAACAAATCATAGGTTAATTGCTGCAAATCACGGACTTAGGGTCGTAACAATGCTTTTACCGGAATTTATGTAGTAGAAGGCTGCGGGTGGTGTGCGCACAAGCTGGTTTTCACACATGCCTGAGCTCGATCCAGACGGTAAAGTCCGAGCGTGGGCCCCCTTATTGTTCGCCCTCGTGATCATGTATTTCATTCTAAATCTCTTTAATAGCATTTTTTTATCCATGCCATGAGATACCTATATCTATTCTTCTTCTCTTTATAAACATTGAAATCTTACTTTTTGCTTCTCATACCGCTTTTAATAACTGATTTTTTTGGACAAATTAATTACTTTTTATATCTTTATTGATAGGAGTATTATAAATAATTAGTCTGATATCCTTTCGTATAATAAATTCATATAATTAAAAACTATTATTTACTATATGTCATTTTTCATAATCACGTTAGAGTAAAAAAATGTTAAAATTTTGAATCTTCAACAATTTTTGTCATCGTTGTTTATTACAGAATATCTATTATTAGTTTAAATTAGACTGACAGTGGCAGGCAACGACGTATATACATTTCTTGGTAGGCCGTGGTGAAGTCTATTTTTGCACATATTTGTGTGAAAAATTACTAAATAAAATAGTAAAAGTACTTGAAATTGAATTTTTTTATCTACTGTATATATTTTCAGTTTTAAGACTCCCTTACATAAAATTTATTTTATATTATTTAAAATAACAATACACATTTATAGAAATTATATAAGCCAAATGTTATGTTCAAGAGTGCATCAAAGTTATAATGAATTAAGAAAGATTATTGATCCCTTTTCCCTAATTTTATTGACAAAAAAGCGACATAACGATTGTGGGACAATAGATATAAAAATAATGCGTGATTTTGCAATGGTGATCGAGCACGCGAACCAATCAACGAATAACTTTAAATCAAGCGACACCTACTCGCACGAGCAAGATAACAAACATCACGTGTGTGCACAATTCTGATCGTCAAAATGCAAACCGACCTACGACTATCAGCAGAACAATGAAGTGTAATGGGCGGTCCCGTTCGATTGTACTTGATTACGGAAGTTTTATTTTTTATTATCCATATGATTTATAAATTATAAACTACAATTTGTGAAATTCAAATTCAATGACTGATGTTCTCCTTAATATATTAACTTCATATAATACAATAATAAGAATTAATAAATATCATTTATCAATAATATAACTTCTATCACTTAACACTGATAAATAATAATTAATTTTCATAAAGCACACGCTTCATAACTCATGCACACTGATTTGTCAAATTACAAAAATCGTATTTGTGACTAAGAATATATACCACAAGATTGTCAGGCTATTTCAGAAAAAAGGTGAGGCTTTTGTGAAACACCTGTGCGAGATGCTTCCGCGGCGGATTGCGTTATTGTCGTAGTCGTCTTTGTCATGTCAGTGTGTAAAGTATTGCGTATTCTGGTCCGTTCCACGACAGGGTCAGAAACGCTTTGCTATCGTAGAAAACATAGCGGGTGTGCGTTAGTAAATTGTGGCCGGTGGGGTCTAAGGTCGTGGCTAGGCCGTCCGACATCATGAGAACCGTCTTAAGGACCGGGCCTGCGTTCTCGGACTAGCTGATGACCATCGTCTACCTGACTGCGGAGATTTATCGCGCTTACGATAGCTTGTCGGTACTTCTTTCTTTGCGCACATACACTTGTAGTTAGTTGCAGCACGTGAGCACACTCCGACTACAAACTGCCTAGAAGTACACAACCGTGCCTAATCGTCTTTTTCATTTTTCCGACTATTTTTCGCTCACGTTCGTCTTGCTAAATTATTATTTATTTCAACACATTTTATGAAATCAGTCAAATTAAATTAATTCATTCAAATTGAATGCAATCATTATGTTTTACATTACTACATCATATATTCTTTTTTTTCTTAAATTTGTAAGCATTTAAATAATTTGCGTTCTGTAATATCTGAAAATATCGCGTATTCAAGATCTTTTCTATAAATACGAGGATTTTCTCTTTAGTGAAAAACTCTTGACTATTATATGTATGTGTGTGATTGTGAAAACTAAACAAAAATATTACAGGAGAATTTATGTTATGTAATAAAGTACTTTCTTCTCGCCACGAGCAATCCAACTTAGCCACGAAACATATTCAATTGAAATGCAGATACATCTATCGTACACTTTCATGCTTGGTGCATCGCGAGTAGTATTTTTCTGTAAACACTAGTTGGATATCGAACGATCTTTGTGTGATGTTTTATCGATTGATGAGAATCGAAGTTCGCGCAATTTGTTTTGTGAAAGTCGATATCACTATCTCTCGACATGCTAATCTGTCTTTGATTATTTTTATATTCAATATGCTTGTCTTGAGTATTGAATATACAATTTGCAATATTCTTGAAAACTTATTTAATTATGTAGGTAACTGAAATTATTCAATCGAATGGTATTTCAATTTACAGACTGATCATATATCTATGGCGAAATGAATACTCTTTTGACAAGAAATAATAAATGTTCACTTTTCTACAATGTAGAATGAAAATTCAGAAAAAGTAATGTAAATGCATTTTCCCAAGTAAGCTATACAAAGGAAGATTCATGTGCATGTCTCATTATTAGAAATACATTACTATAACTATATTTGTTATACTCAAAGTAGAGAAACTATAAATTAAGAAATTATACTTTCATTTTCTTCTTACTTGTTACGGCTAGATCTATAGCTTTATATAAATATAGCAACTTTTTTTTTAATTTTTTGTTGGCATAGAAAAGGTACAAGTTTCATTCGTTTACTAGCTTATGTCTTTACCAGTATAAACGATTTTGCATATTCGCAACCCTCAGATTCCATCGGAGTTGCGCCAACACCGCGTACATAATTTAATGAGCCTTATGAAATTCCATAAGCCATGAAGACCCACAACGGATGCGTTGTAAACGGTTTTTGCAAAGACGGATGATATAAGTCGGCACGCGCGGCAGCTTGCATTATTTAAGACACCGGCTAACGAATTTATGCTCCCACAGTCGGTCCATCGTCCCACCACTGGTTATTACAAGGCTGAGTAAGATCGCGAATAATGCACGCGCGGGGCAAAAGGTTTCACAGCGAAAGGATGGTTAAGAATCACGCGGCTCATGGGAACCCATGAATGCTCACCAAAAGCTGCGCAAATCTTATCGTAATTGTTGTGAAGTGTATTTTCAGTTGAATCATAATTATATGACTTCAGTTGTTAATTACTCTTTTACTGTAACATTTGAGCAGCCAGGATTGTTAAATTCATGGATGCAACTTCAAGTTAATTTGTAAATTAGTTGTTATTAAAAAAATTTTTGCACTAATCAAAGCAAATAAGAACGATCCATTTTGCGATTACAGACGATTATTCGATTTACACAACGTTAGCATCTGGCGAAATATAATATGGTAATTCGTCTCATCCCCTTTGTACACCAACGTCAGAATTCCACTCGAGAAATGTAAGCTTATAATGATCAATTTCCCATTCTTATTTTTGAATTATGACGAGATTATATGTATGACTGCCGACCGATATCATTGCATCCTGTTGTAATATGACGATATGCAATGTATGATCGCAATAAAAACTACGTATGGCTCTCAGCGACGATCTGAATTTCGCGTGCAAGCGGGTAATGTAGCTGCTTAATTGCTTTATTTGTTACGTTAATTTGCTGCACTTTTATCATATGGTGGCATTATGTATTACATGATGTAGCACTGTTCAAATTTGAAATTAAGTGAATGATTTGCTTTCAAATAGTAGATTAGATAAATGGGTTTTTAATGAACGTAGTTCTATCATAACAGTCGTGTTTAGAAACTAATCCGTTTTATGTCTAAATGTAATTTGGAACCTTATGCATTTCCTTAAATAAAATGTTTAAGTAATTATTTGTTATGTTAAATTAAGTAATTAATGTAATATTTATCAAATTTCATCTACTATAGAGAAAAGTAATAAACAACTATATAGAAACTTAATACTGTTTATCAAAGTTATCAATTATTATTATATAAAACTAAGAACATAATTTGGATAACTTTCTGCAAGTTTGCCGACATAAAATATGATATTCTCCAGCAAACATTGAAATGCGGATTGCGTCCCGAATTTCTCACGCAAAGACGTGTTAGAGATTAATATTGGAGCATTTCGGTGCCCCTTCCTCATCATTCTTGTTTCTCCTTCTTTCTCTCACCATAGGTGCCAAATATAATTGTTGTTCGCACTGTGCTACTCACACGACAGTAAGTGGGTCGTCCAATATATCTTCTTATTTTATTTTATATTTCTGCACCAAACTCGACATATTTATAAAATAAATGAATAATTTTGTTTATCTTTAATAATTCCGGGTGTCACCTCTCAAATAAACATACATTTGATCTTTAATGCAACATCTATGTTCTTATTACAATGCACTTTAAATTAAAATTTAATTGAAAAACTATGAATAAATTACGAAGCTTTATGCATTGAAAATTAATGACAGAGTACCGATGAAAAATGTCAAATAATGTTTCAACAAGCATTGTTATCGACAAAATTATATACCAATTTAAATGTTGTTAGAGTAATAATGACAGCACTTGTATGGTTATAACGTTCGCGTTTTAAAATGAGGATTTGTTTGAATAATGTTATACTACGACAGTAATAGTAAAAACGAGATAGCGTAATGATAGTTATGGCGTAACCAATAGATCGTTACTACGGTTCACTGCATTCATGAGCAAATATGCTTACTTTTGACAGAATTAATTTGTTTAAATATAATTTTGTTACTTCAATATCTGACTTCCATTTGGAGATATCTGTACAATAGACTAATCTATAATAAAATAATAAGAACTTAACTTGGCTATCAAATTGTAATAACTATTAATAAACAATAATATCTATTACTGATTTAACAATATTATATGTTAATATTTTATATTTAATTGAATATTTATTTTATCCTTATTGGCATGAAACGTAAATATATATATTTACGGTATATAAATTCATTTCAGAAAATGACATAGGAAAGAAAATAAAATTATTCAACTATTTCAATAATAATAATGGCTATTATAACAACTTTACATAACCAAAAGATCTTTATATAAGGTAAAAGCAAGAAACTGAAATAAATTCAAAAGAATGATAAAGATGTGGACAAATAAGTTACTGTATAGGGAACTCTTCGAGTCGATAGATTACACGTCGATGCGCGGCAGGTATAAATAACTGTATTACCGACAGAAGCGCGAAGTGGTCGATAGCATCCGGTAGTAGTAAAGTCGGTGACTGGCTTTCCGAAGCGCATTCGCTCCCGACAACGCAATTCGCGCTTGTGCGCATATTTCTATAATTATTAGCGGCGGCCTTTGATGTTCGCAAACCTTCCGTCTTTCTTCATCGGCTGCATTTCGAATCTTTTTGCGGGCCCTTTTTCCTTCTTTTTTTCGTTTGTTGTTGTTGCCTCTTTTTTTTTTCTTTCTTTTGCCGTTCTTTCTTCTGTATCATTTAATTCCACTGTACCGATAAGAAAATACCGCTGAACGCCAATGGCAATGCAGGAAAAAAGAATTTGATCGAGATCGATGCATGATTTATCGCGGGCAGCAAGCCCAAAATGATTATATTAATTGGCAAATTATCGCGAATTGTAACATACTCGATTTAACGTTAGGGGGTTAATTACCGCGGCGGCGGAAAACAATCACGAACTGTTGCCTCGATTGTGTCGAGGAAGTGGAGTAATTATATGGTTCATTATAAGCGTTCGTGCGCGTCCCATAAAATATTTAATCAACGTTAAATATAAGAATGATCGGCAGTGAAACGTAAAGCGAAAAATGTGAGTTCAATTTTTCATGTGCGGTCTCACTTACGGATGCGTTTCACGGTTTAACGATGTTGCGATACTAGCTACACGTCAGACGTCCAAGGTCGTACATATGTGCTGCGTGTAAGTGCCCTGCAAGATATTACGTAGATTTATAGTCCACTCGATAGGGCGAGATTATGTTTCTACCGGTGTTACGACGGAGACGGAATTTATTTTATGAACGCATTGCGGCCGAGAGAGAGGACTATTTTTAGATGGTTCAGTGAAAAGTGTCGGTATCTTTGGTTTTATGCAGAACTGACAGAAATGGATGTCACTGGTTAATACACAAAGTAGACGAAGAAATGGTGCAGATTAAACGATGCCTGATGTCTTCATGCCACGTTGTTAATGACTTCTAGAAATTCAATTGATTACGGAGGATTAAATTGGATATTATAAATATGTTCCGTTTCAAGTATTACCAAATAGGACGGGTTTATTTTTGTTTTAACTGATAAATATGAAAAAAAGGATGATTTATAAAGTACACTAGCATATCGATTTTCAAGTTAATTTATTAGAATAAAAATAAATTAAATATCAATCCAAATCAGATATGAAAGGAATTAAATTTTATTTACTTTTTAGATATGATTGAGATAGAAATAAATAGTTGTAAATGTTATAAATCAATTTTACTTTTAATTATATAATTTATAACCAAATACAAAAGAACGAGAGATATTTGTATCTGATATTTGGTAAAACATCTTAATCTCATTTCAAAATAAGTCAATAAAAGTTTCGTTTCAATGTGAGATATTTGGTCAAAGTTCGTATATAGTTTTGCAGTATCCTTGAAGATGGAAAGGGCGCCGCCTTGCGATTCAGCTCTCGAATCGCGATAAATAAGGAAACGTCGCCAATTAAGTGAATCGTATACGACGTTGCGCTTCGTTCTGTGCGAGTGGGTCCCGCGTTATTGAGGGGTGAGATGGCGATTAGCTTCGGCTTTGCTGGCCGACATACAGAAAACTTGCAAGAAGACAAGAACGGTAGCAGAATTCACCTGCCGGTGTTGAGCGCGAGTCGCATGTTCGATTGCCAATTCAGCTGTTTTACGTTGCAAAAACCCAAGTATGCTCATACGCAGTTGCACTGTGCAAAGTATATAAGTAAATTAAGGTCTTCTTAACAAATGCACACGGGTGTTCGCCGGACTTGGTGCAATTGTAAGCTCGCGCCGTGTTCTTATTTTGTGTGCACAAATGGGCGAAGATGGCTTTAACTGGCTTATCGTTAGGTGGCGAGGCAAAAAAATACGTAGGCGAATGTGAATTTACCGAAACAAAAGTAATTGAGTATCAACGAAGGGAATAAAAGCACACTCAGAGGACACAGGAATGTAAAATGTTCAAAAAAGGCACGACACATAAATCGTGTAACTTTTTTGGTTTCAATTTCTGTTCTTTTTGAATTATACAAGAAGTTTCACCAATTTTGGTTGTACATTTTACTTCAATTAAGAAGTATTGTAAATATTTTTTTCTCTTACGAGATAGTTTTCAGTATTAATTTGCTGATTGTTCGATGTATATTGTATACTATATTAATTATTTAAATTCAACAAAGTGGTTTATATGGTGATTAACTATTGCAAAATTGAGCATCACATGCAAAGTAATATGAGAATTATAATGTATTATGTCCAGCTATAAAACTTATGGTATTGTATTTCTCCTGTACCTTCCTCATCTTCTCAACATCTCGTGTAACCGACTCATTACAACTACGATTAACATAATTGTATTGAAATTAATATTAACTCACCCTATACATTTACAATATTCTACTTCTAATGCCGAATTATTTTCCAGCGTACAATGTTGAATATAAAAATAAAAAATATATATGTTTTACAAAATACAGTGGAATATATTAATATCATTTATCATTGTTCTTAAAAAGATGTTATAAAGTAATAACATTAGTTATAAATGGAAGATCAACTGAACATATAACAGACATATCAGTACATTAGAGTAACATATGTATTAATAATTGTTTGAAAGGTTTTTGGTTTCTGGAATGATTTGGTGGATAAACGCATATGTCCATTGAGTGTCGGCATGGCGCATCGCGTGACCCATGTGTGCATTGGTATTTATTGACGTATATATGCGTGTGTACATAAATAAATAGTCGTTCGGTTATATCTGCATATACGAACTTGGATACTCGCACGCTCGGAGATAACGGAAGGTATGAATAGAAGACGCATTTATATTTTGCATGTATCGCGCAGAGGCTACTGATAAACGGCCGAGCGCGTCAGATATGTGGTACCTGCGACTCTACGTTTGGGTGTGTGCGTGTACAGGGCGAGGCACTTAAGGTGATGATCGGATATATGTAACTTGTTTATTGAACACCGTATGAAATTGGCGCATGAACAAAATATATGCGTTCGGCATGAGGTACGATGCTAACGTATAAAAGAAACAAACGAAAGTCTCCATGGTATTAATAAAACGAAAAATGCGCATAAATCGAAAAAGAAAAGAAACAAGTTGCAAAAGCAAATGAGGAATTGTGGTGACGCGCAGAATTTGTTCGGTATTAATAAGGTACTGAAATGCCAATCGATTTTCATTCACTTTTTTTATACTTTCAATTATTCCTGGAAACTAATTATATCATGATTATTTCGATTCACTTCAAATTAAATGAAATACAACGGAGCAGTTTTTTACCTACAGATTCATTTTGTTGAATAAACTTCAAAACAAAGAATATTATTTAAATCAATTAATAATTATACTTTAATTACGTTAATTATAGATCGTGCAATAATTTAATTTTTGTTTTAACTTTTAATAAGAGATAAATTGACTGCACTTTAACAGGATATCAAGTCTATCGCAGTTTATGGTTTTATGCTCGCTTTTATGTGTAAAAGAATGCAAGCGTATATAATAGAACGGGACTCTTACGATACTTTATGAAATTTGAGTTCATCCGACTTTCCAACGTATCAACTAAATTATCGATTTTCAGACTAAAGCTACTTGTAATCTTCGACTAATTGTCATTTTTTTAAATTAAATTTAAAACAATGTTTAAAGATAAATGCAACTTAGCCGTAAATAGCAACTTCACTAATTAGTTCCATGATTAAACAGTCTAACAAAACTCCGTAGCAATTACGTCAATGATGTATGACTGTGCTTATTCTTTTCAGTAATTAAGTTTTAATAATCAATGACACTGTACTTGTTGGTTTGAGTTGTACAAAACATATTAACGGCGCCAATAAAATTCAATTCTGTCTATTGTCGAATGAGAAACTAGTTTATTTAATTCTTTATCTGATTTCAAGGTAGACTAATTTTTAAGTATGTTTCATTTAAATAAAATTATATAGTAATCCAAAACTTTTTGCTAATATTAGTTTTTAGTTGAAAATGAAAAGCGTCATACTTTTAATCATGAAAAGCACGGAGATATGTTATTGATAATTGTCAAAAGTGAAGAAAAAAGAGGCCAAAAAAAGACCAAAACAGATATGTGGAAGAAATAATCAATCTCAACGGCAGACCCTCCATCAGCACTGGATGTGGACGCGATGGCTTCATTATTTGCACGAAACGAATGCATGCCTGCTGTTTTATAGTTCTGCACTGATGTTAAATGACTGAACCACAGGTACGACCTTTGCGCTATATACGCGGGTGGATCGTAATAGTCCGCGTCATGGACTAAGGAATGAAGAGACCCCGTTGCGAGACGGCCTTAATAAATCGGGAAGGTTAAGGTGCAGGTGTTAGCAGGTGGACGCCCCGTCGACCGTGAATTTGAATTTGCGTTTCATCGCAAACTTTCATCATTCGTTACGCTATCTTTTCTTTTCGCGTTATACTTTTTACTTTTAATGCAATTTTTGTATTATCTGAAAGAACCTTCAATCATCTGAGAATAATGAACACATATATGTGAAACCAGTAGTTGATTATTATGAGATGACTTTGGTCCAAAAATAATCAACGAAGAAACAGTTAAAAACGTTTTGTAACCGAATAAAAATAAATACTTTGTATCAAGAAAAATTGTCAATTAAATTTGGAATTAATGTTTTTCATTGTAGAAACATAAACATCACGGTGGAATGGAAAATGTTGCTATTGCATTGTAATATTATTTTTTACAAAAGTAGACATTTCATACTGAATGCATTCCAAAAATCAATTTCTAGTTATCTGTAAAGTGTATGTCTGGCAATTTAAAGTGTCTTGTAATCATTATAACAATAATAGTAAAATTCAAAATGATTGCCTCAACAAAACTTTAAACGAATCCAAATTGATTATAATTTTGCTCTCGACATAGTGCATCTGTGCAGCAACGAAAGTTACATTTAATATAATATAATAATACAAAGATGAGGAAGCAGTCGGTTGGATCAAAGAACGTTAGCTGGTGAGATGTGGTTATCCGTAACCGGAAAAATAATAAAGATTACAGCGCGTTCGCCCCGGGGACCGGCTTGGACCAGGTGCTCTTTCTCTCTCGTTATACTCCGGTTTACCGGTTACCATACGTCACGATAATGAGCCGACATAAAGGAGCGGTTATGCGAACGCGAGTTTGCGCACGGTAGGCAGCACAACATGATTTACGGAACATGTCTTCAGGGCAGCGTCAAAACCAATATCGAGTATTATATTAAACAGAGCACAAGTTCCACGCTTATTTATCTATAATAGAGTTAAAGAATATAATAATTCTTTTACCAATTCTGCATAACATACACTGCTAGTTGATCGATTATTAAAACTCTGTCATTTATATTGAGTGTTTATCCTGCAACGATATGAAAAGTCAATACTAAATGTTAGCACTCAAAAATGCTAGTGCAATTTATAACTATATATAATATTAAATTGAACTCATTATGGCTCTTGCTACCACATGCTGTGCTATATTTTATGTAAATTAATAAATGTACGTTTAATTTTAAAATACATGAATTTAAATTTTATTAAAATACGGTAACATTATTGAGACACTAACCTACTAAACCTTTAATTTGAATTGACTGGAAGTTTACCACGAAGAAAATGAATAAACGGTCATAACATAAAATGAAATAAATTATTTCAGATCTAACTCCTTGATACTAATTAAATATGACCTCGAAAATGATCAATTGATTCTGTTTATTAATCTAATTCTAACAACTTTGATACCGAGGCAGTGTTTTCAATTAGTAACACCTTGTCACTTCAAACACGAAGCCAACATCAGTTATACAGAATATAATATAATCAAATCGGATAAACCGAAATTAATTTAATGAAATTTAATTCAATTACTTATGTCCACCACATCAAGATCGACCTAATTTCACACTCAATATTCATTTAGCAATAAAAAATTGTGATTTAATATAAAACGTTTGTACTGAGAAAGTTCATGGCGTATATTTTAATCATAAACTTCTCTGTCCAAGTTCCCATGTATATATGTATTCTTCTTAAATGTTATAGCATATACAGTCTCTAATTTGTGCGCAGCAGGTACACCAAGAAACTAATGCACGCAGTGCATGCCAGGAGAGAAGTCTCGATCGTCGCACTCAGTCTTTGTCTTCGTGCTCTCGCGCGTTAACGTGCATCCATCATCTTAGAATTCGCCATGAGGTCCGCACTTCGCGTTTTCATGGCGGATTTTTTTACGCTACGATTCTTCGGCCATTGTTATTGTGTCGTGTTGCGCGTGATGAATAGAGTCGATGCTCAAAGATTCCCTCAAAGATTGACATGTACAATCAACGCGAGCTTAAGAAATGGAATATTAATTCAACTTTAATTTTTGTATTTTACAAAATGAATTATGAAATAAGCTTAATTGAAAAGTGACTAAAAAATTATTGTTTTACAATTTATAAAGGATGTAGTTATAAATACTCTGTCGAGATTTTTGAATAAGTTTTGTACATTTTTTACATATTCATTTTGAATATTTTGCTTTGAAAAATGATGTCTAAGCGTTTCATGATGTTGAAAAAACACGTCACTTATTGACTGTAATCGTTTACTCCCTTCGTATTTTAAATTTCAAGTTTTTCAAGGCCCTGACCAGGCAGCCACCTGACCAGAAGCTGGAGGGTGTAATCATGCACACGCGAGCCCTTAAGCCTGTTTATTTCGTTGGCGTTTCTCCGGCGAAAATTCAAATCCTTTTTGAATCACAAGAATTGTTTCAGTTCAAACAAAGCGAAAAAAAATTTCAAAAAGTTAGCTCATTATTTTTACAGCTACAATTCGCAAAATTATATTGGCCTAGTCATATAAGAATTAAACCATAAAACAACAATCCGATTCTTTTAGAAAAATCGTTTTTCACGTTTTATAGTCGCGGCATTACACTTCTAACTTAAAAGCGTTTCAGGGAATTTTGTAGTAACATAGTAATTTTTTGAATTATTAAACAACAGAAAATAAAAATACAAATCTGTCTTAATCCGGAAGAACCCTTGTTGAAATGTCGTGCTACGTATTTCTTTTATTCTCATAATGAACCTAAATTTGTAGATGAATAATAAAAGTTATGCGTGCTTATTTACTTGCGTGACTCTCGCACTTATCGTGACAGAATGGAGTTGAAAATGTGAATCGACCACAAGTGCGCTGGAGTTATTTGACAAAAATTATTTCTAATTTTTTATCTTGACTTTGCTTTTCAAAACTTAAATTCAACAGCGTTATTTATGCATATGTTATTTATAAGAGCTTAAAATGTTTTCAGCAATATTAAATAGTCATTTATTGAATAGTGATGCACTTTTAATAAATATAATTATTTATTGGAATAACGTAAAACATTTTCTGTGGCACGTTTAGTTAAGAATTTTAATTTTCAAACTCGTAATCTAAATGATTTTTACACTGAGAAAAATTTTTCTGACTTTGAGTAATTCTGACTTTTATTTTAGTTAAATTGGACACAACTCAAATTCAGAGGTACTTTGACTCAGAAATATAGTCAAAGCGACCAAAGCGGTAACCAATTTTACAAATGACATCTATAAATAGGTTATGTCAAACATAAAATATATATATGTTAGAATTAAGATTTGAACACGTATTTTAAAACTAATTTTATATAAGTAAGTAATATATAACGTTATATATTATCTAATGTACTATTAAATAGTAATACCTAATTTCTTTTAAACGTTTTATTTAATAAAGTATTAAATCATATAATTAATAATATAATATTTATTGTTTTTTAAAATAGTTTTTAGTGGCTTTATTCGAATTTCGTTAAAAGAAATTATCTATCTCAGAATTGTTACATTCAATACAATATGCTTGCATTTTTTCGTCAAAATTAATGATACTATGCACTCTAATTTTGCACACGATGTCTTTTTTTTCAAAAATATATCGATGTATACATGCATCCGA
>JABFPJ010004534.1:0-13634 GCA_022817425.1 Gryon sp. ZL-2020 | reverse complement strand
AATAAAGCAAAAAAAAAAAAAAAAAAAAAAAAGAAAGAACACAAAAGACTTTATAAATACTATACATATATATAAATATATATTTCTTAGTGGAATTTTGATAAAAATGACATACAAACGAAAAGCGTCAAAATTTTTGATGTAATACAATTTTCATAGAAATAACGCGTAATTTTAAGGTAACCGATGTTGATGTACTAACGATATTTATGGAGGAATAATTACAAGCGGTAATGAACCTCATAAGTAAAAAAATAATAATTAAAATATGGATCGACTGTCTTCAAAATAAGAAAAAAAAACAAAAAAAATATAAAAAAATAAAAAAAAACAACAAAAAAATCAACAAAAAACCCAAAAATAAATAAGAAATCAACCGACTGTTTAGTAAAACCGAAAAGCACACTCCCATGTCTTATAACGTTTTTGTAAGAACTGAATTAATATATCACTGTACAAAACTAAACGCAACATTAACGTACAATTTGTTCCAATTTATACAAAATATTGTAGATGCAAACTGTAAGCAATCGCTTATGTTAGTATTTTTCTTTCTTTGTTACTTAACGAAATGATAAAAATATCTATAAGATGAAAAAATGCTCATAATCAAACAATTAAAATAAAAATTAGAGAAAAAGCGATCGATTACAGTTGGTATTTATTGCAAAGACTGTATATTTACAAATAACTTCATCTTCCTCCAATTGTTCTTATTTTCAATTTTACGATGAAAAGCATTTATACTAGTTTTAATTTAATAATTATTATAGCTATTTCGTACAAAACAAAAACGTATCAATATCTACATTTATGTGTATAGTACATGAATGTTGCCATTAAGACATTTGAAGTGAAACTTCATGCCAATAAAACGTCAAATATATAAAACCAAGCTGTTATGTCAACTTATAATTCAGTCATTTACTTTTTAATTATATAATAAATATACAAAGACATTCAATTATAAAATAAACTTTATGTTAATTATATAAATATATATAATTTATATTTCGAGAAGGAATTTTATATACTTATGTAAGTAAGTCATAATAAATAAATAATACAAACAAAAAGTCGTGAATTTGTGTGTCTTAATAATTTTTATTGTTTAATTATTGTTTAATTTATGTTCAATTTATTATTTTTTTAATTCATTATCTTGTTTTGTTATAATTTAAGAGAAAAACTAAAAATGAACTGTAGACACTATGTCTCTTTTACAATTGTAAATAGCTTTTTTATTTCTAACTTTTACACAGTTATCTTTTATTTTTCGGTGTTTTGCTTTCTTTAAATTAACTCATTATTTTCAATATTATATTGTTTGTTCACCTCTTCACATTATGCTTTTTTATTTGCCTCACTCGTGCATATTATTTTTAAAGTTTAATTTTAATCTGCGCATTATTGTAAATCCACTCATTTGTTTTACAGTCACAAAGACAAACTCCTCGGTATTGTCGTCAACAGCTTTCAACTATCTTGGAATTGACAAGTTTCAAATCGAACTGCAGTAACAGGAAAAAAAAGTAGAACAATGTTTGGCAGTGTCGTTGATGAGTTGAATTACATGCCCGATATATATGACTGTTCAGATTGGACGTTTATGGAGCGAATTCAATCCCAACATGCTGAACATAAGCGACGAAGTGAGTTTCTAATCCACATATAACAACAATTAAGTGTTGAATAATTTTAATTAGTAGTAGTTGCGCCTATTCAAATTTCAATAACTTTAATTTTAATTGAATTGAATTAGTTGAACAAAGAAACGTGCAACAATTTTTTATGTTCATTTACATAGTCATTAAACATATTCTATAGCATAATTTGCTGTTTTTTAAGATATAATGCAAGTATTATTTGCTTCAATAAACGAAATAATGGTCATTATCGTAAAAAATATATTATTCTGAATTAGAATATTGTACAAATCCAATTCTTTTAATATTGAAAGGGATTGGATTTTACGTTATCGTGACAATTATTGTAAATTGTATGATATACAAATGTTTTCGAGTTTACCTTTGATTTATATTTGTATTATTTTGTATAATGACATAAAATATCTGTTAATTATACGAATAGTTTGTATGTAACATATGTACTATATATTGCGATTAAATATTAGGTCATAAGATAAAATAAAATTTTACATGAAGTATGTTTCAAATTGACTTAAACTTATATCGTGCAATATAAATTAAAACAAGAATATGTTATATTTAAAATAATATTAAATGAATATAAAATTAATCTACATTAATGTCGGAATCTGAATTATACTTGTATTTTGTGAATTGCGGTCAAGTATGCTTGTAATATTATCTGTAAATAGATTTTATATTTCCATAGTTCTTAGAGTAAAACATTTTTTCAACATTTTGTTTTTTAAGTTTAAGAAGATGTTATTATTATTAGTTGTCCAAAAATACAAGAAAACTGTATTAGACTTGATAACTTCTACCATTCTGAAATTAGAAAAATTATTTTAGATAAAAATTCAACAATTCAAAAGAAAAAAATCACTTCACTCTATAATATTTTTAAATGTACTACTTGTACTCAAACATATTTTCTTAACGTCTTTTGTTAAATGAACCAATTGCTTAAAAAAGTAAGAAATGGTTTCATTTCACTCAAATTCAAAACATTTATGTCAATTCGGAAAATTAAGTGAAATTTAAGATGGCCATTAAGATGTTCAATTAATTTTCATTGACGATTTTTCTTTTACATTAAAATGAAAACTAACAAATAAAAGTTAAATGCAAATAATGCAATAGACTGCAGACTTGATGATGATATCATTCGATAGTCTAAATTCGTTTTAACTATTCAGATCAGTGTCAAAAATTTCATGGTCATCTATGATTGATATCGATTTATACGTCTATGATTATGAACATATCAAGGACTGATTGATTATTGAGGTCGATTGATGAATAGTGATAAACTTGTTAAATAGTTTTAATTTTGAGCATATGCGTAGGTGTTGTTTCAGCGATATATTAAACTCTAAGCAACATATATACATAGTCAGAATAATTGTATTTTAACATTATTAAATGATTTAATTTTGTGTATGTTATCAATTGTGTTTATCTATTTAAGAAAGTTTCTTTTATATTCCATTTAAAAACTATTTCTACAAATATTCAAATTATATTTTATATACGTTATTACAGCCGAATAAAATTAGTTTAATTCAATATTTAAAAAGTTATGAGATATTCAAATATTTTTGTAAAATTATCTATTTTCTTTGTATATATTTTAACACACAAAATATGACTTTTAAAAAAATAAAATGCATATATCAAATTATGTTTTATATTTTATTTTGCCTGTTACCACATTCCTACAAATAATAATGACACAATTATCGCGAATTTTGTGACATCCTGTAGTATCGACTACGTGCGAAAGTGAACTTATCTATCAATGACAATCACAATGAGCTTATGCCTGCTCACAATAGATTAATTCTAATCCTTCCCTACTCGACACTGGTTGAAATCGTTCGGATTGGCATTTCCGTCCTAGACAACCTAGGCTTGTCGCTTTTCTTGCGATCATTTACACATATTCATTCAAAAATATATTTTGTGCTTTTTTATATTTTATATTTATTTAAAAATAAATTGCCTCTAGTATCTTATATTTTCCAAATTATATTTTCATATAATTCTCTTTCAATATAGACATACAATTTTAACAATTTTTTCTTTATTTTAACAATGAACTAAAGCAATTTAAAGTAATTTAAAATTATGTAAAAAATAAAATAAAAAAGATAGAAGAATAAAAAATCGACGATTTGGTGAATAAGTATTAACTGATTCGAAATAATAAAGACGACACAATGATGAAGCGCAGAAATTGGAGCATAGTTGCGTGCGGTAATTTTGTACAATAAAAGCCGACGGTAATTTGAGGGCGTGCTTCCAGTTGTCGATCCCGAAACATAAAGAACTGAACGTCGCTTGTCGTTGCGTAACGTCAATTCTCCCGGCCAGTTTAGCGATTGCCATGAGTAATATGTGTCATACGGAGAAAATCGTACGTTTTATCTCGTGGGGGACACGATCATTTTTTTCGCCAAGCTGACTGTAGCCAAGTGTTAAATGACATTGGCCAAGTTCAGTGGTCAGTCTTCATTTCAAAATTGTGTGTTTCATAAAAGTGAACGTTTTTCATTTTACAAAACTTTTTTGTTATATTAGTTCAATTACTTTTGCTTCCTGGGCTATATTTTTTAAATTTCACTTTGTGATAGAAAAAATGAGAAATTCAGATGACGATTGCCTTGAGGGAGTTCTGTGCTCGTCTTGTAAATTAGCTGTCAATAAGGATACTGGCAGATTAAAGTGCGTATATAATACGGTATTAATAAAAATAAGTAATAATAAATGGAACAAAAAATAATCGAATTTTTCTTATCTTTTTGGAAAAAAAAAAAAATTACAAAATAATTTAGATGGTGTATGGGAGGAAATAATGTATGGCGAGCGCGCATAAGATACATGCTTTTGATACCAACGATAATATTACCAATAATGATTATCTTTATTGTACTGTCACGAACAAATATCACTGACAGAATTGCATTGCATTCAACGCAAACCGATGAGGATAATCGACTCGAAGGCATCATTGATCGTCAGCGATTGATTTGTAAGTGATGCATAACTTTCATCAATTTATATCTCAATCAAGTGATTGTGATTATAAATATATTGCAATTGAAAAATGATCTTTATATTCACAGCTGCCGACAATTTAGAAGATGAAAGCAAACAGTCGGTCTCAAATTTTGAGCTGAATTCAATGCTCGTGGAAAGGGATGATAATTCGCCAAATATTCAAAGACAAAAAAGATATTTAAAACGGGTATGTTTTAATTCATTTTCACTGAATTGAACACATTCAGTGAAATAAATATTTTGTTCTTTTCATTCATTTCATTAAGTGAAATAATTAATATTTCATTTGCTTGATTTTATTATTAGGAAAACCCATCTTCGACCGACCAAATAAATAGCGATATTCCTTATTCACAAGTATCATCGTACAATCCTAACATAATAACATATGACGAAGATCTCGATACTCTCAAAGAATTGCAAGTAAATTTCTATGGTATTACAATTCTTTTTAATTTAAATTCCATTCGACATCTTGTCTGATATTATTTTTTAACCATTAGTTAAATAATTAGCATTCTTTTTTTATTTTATATAATTATAAATAACAAAAGAGAATATAATAACTAAAACTAGGTTTATATAAATCCGAATTATCGTATTTTACTGTTAGACCAGTAGTGGCTATTCAGATATTGACTTCGACAGTGATGACGAAAATGCAATGTACGAAGAAACCACAGAAATTGAAGTGAATGATGATGATTTTGATAATGTAGATGATCTAGAGTCAGTATTTTAATTTTCATCTAATTCAATCTAACAAATTGTGTTTATTTTCTCATCTTAAATTGTATTATTTAAATATTTTTACTATTTGATGGTGATTTTTTTTTGTTTTAATAAACCCGATTAATTTGTTAATAAATTAATAATTATATATCAAAAAATGCATATAATTAGCATCAAAAGTATTGATATTAATTAAACTTAATTCTGAGGAAAAACAACGTCTTGGTTTTTAGAGAAGATGAAGTAACAGATAAGGCTAAGAAGTTTGTCAATGACTTTGACACAGACGAGCATTCAGGTAGCGAAGAAGAAGACTACGATATTGATTTTCGACAAAATCCTTGCGAAAATGAAGATAATGAAGATATCATTTTCGAAGACGAAACGTGGGAATCTGTCGATGATTCCGTCGTAGATGAATCTTGTGATTTTAAGTTCTTTTGGAAAGGAGAGAAAGACGATGAAAACAAGATACGAAAACAACAAGGTTCTTATTACTTTTATAATGATTATTAATAATTTTGTTAAAAGTATTTAATTTATTAAATTACAATGTAAATTCTTATTATGTTCAGCAAACATAATGTTAAAATATATGGATAGAAGAGCAAATCCTTGTCAGGATTTTCATCAATACGCATGTGGCAACTGGGCCAAGCATAATCCTATTCCAAAAGATAAGGTTGGCTACGATACCTTTGAAATGCTACGCGAGTCTTTAAATTCGATACTTAAAGAACTTCTGGAAGAGCCAATCATTCGTAATCCAAAGATTTCACTCAATGACGCTATAATAAAGGCTAAGCATCTTTACCAAAGTTGTATGAATTATGGTTCGTATTATTTTTTTCTTGAAAAATAAAATTGCATTTAATTGAATCCATAGCAATTGACAATAAAAGTTGACTCAACTTTGTCGTATAGAATAATACAAGTTTTACTCTGATCTAGAAATAATAGAGCAACGTCGAGAAAAGCCGTTAATAAAAATTTTAGATGAATTAGGCGGCTGGCCAATTTTGACTCCTAATTGGAATTCGAAAAATTTTGACTGGCTCAAAGTAATTGCACAGTTACGACTTTATAATAAGAATATGCTCATAACCGAGCGAGTTGGTCGATTGTATGATAATGAATATGGTGAACGATATGTTATTCAGGTATAGTTTTTATAACGAAATAAATGTAACATCTTATAAAAAATTAGTTTAAAGAATTAAAAACAAAAGCGTATTTGCAGTTTGACGAAGCCATGCTTGGATTGCCAACAAGAGATTACTTTCTTCAACCAATTTATAAAAATTATTTAGAGGCATATCGACAATATTTCATTGATATTGTGATAAGTCTTGGAGCATCGACAACAGACAGTATCAACTGTGCCGATGAAATAATTGAATTTGAAACACAGTTAGCCAAAGTATTTTATTGATTTAATTAATTCGTATTTATGGTATGTAAATGCCGTTGAACATGTTTTTTTAATTTTAGATAACAACTTCAGTTGAAGAGAAACGCAACTCAAGCGAAGTTGCCGTGAAGATGAATTTACTCAAATTGAAGTTGCAAGTTCCCGAAGTAGACTGGCAACGTTACTTAACGATAGTTTTAGATCGAAAAGTCAAACTCAATGAACCCGTTGTTATTTTTGCTCTAAAATATATTCAGAACTTGGTTAAACTCTTGTCGAAAACATCACCGAGGTATAAATATTACAAAAAAATATTTTGTAATATATATAACAATAATTATATGACTGATGAAGTGAACATTTATGTTTAGGATTGTTTCGAATTATCTTTTGTGGAGATTTGTGCGACAGCGAGTTAACAATTTAGATGAGCGATTTCAACATCTACGGCAAAAGTTTTATTACTCTTTCTTTGGCCGAGAACAAATGCCACCCAGATGGAAATTCTGCTTGTCACAAGTTAACGCTAATTTGGGCATGGCAGTTGGAGCTTTATTTGTTAAAAGATATTTCGATGAGAATAGCAAAACAGATGTAAGTTTTAGATACATATTATGTACAAAATAACTCAAAACAAATTAATATTCTGAACAAATTACGTAATGATAAATATTAATTTTTGTTCACATTAGACTCTAATGATAATGCGAGAATTGCAACAATCTTTTCGTGAAATTTTAAATAATACATGCTGGATTAATGATTTGACCAAAGAATTAGCTATTAAGAAAGTTGACGCTATGCTTTTGCAAATTGGCTATCCAGATTATATCTTAAATCCAAGATTACTTAATGAATATTATGAAGAAGTAAGTATTAATTTTACTTTGTCTAATTTAATAAAATAAATAAAATAGGTAAAATAAAGTTTGTAGAATAAAAATGTATACAATATATCTTTTATGTAATAAACTGCATAATTCGCAAAGTATCGGAAATTGTTTGCGGAGTATCAACTTTTAATCTAAATTTTAGGTGGTTATTAATCCGGAAAAGTATTTTGAAAATACATTGAATATATTAAAGTATCTGACAAAAGTTGAACAAAGCCGTCTTGGAACTCCTGTTAATAAAACCCTTTGGGATAAACCCCCTACAGTTATTAATGCCTATTATAATCGTTATAAGAATCAAATAAGTAAGTTCATTAAAAGAAATGTTTTCCAAATTAAATACAATTAATATAAACCAATTAACAATGTAATAATCGAGATTTTTAAATTAAATTTGAATGCTAAATATTCAATATTTTTATTGTAAATATTTAGTCTTTCCTGCGGGTATACTACAACCTCCATTTTATCACAAATATTACCCGAAAAGTTTAAATTATGGAGGCATCGGTTCTATTATGGGTCATGAAATAACTCACGGTTTTGATAACAATGGTCGACTGTTTGACAAAAATGGAAATTTTAATCGTTGGTGGAACAACAAAACGATTAAAGGGTTTCAACAAAGAGCTCAATGTCTCATAGGTATGTTCTGACCTTTTACTATTATAACGTACATACATACATTATTATATCTTTTCATTCATGTGATTACATTTTCTTTTGGCATTTTCATACTTAAACGAAATTCGATATAGATTATTCTTAAAATATTATACAAATTGATGCATTTTAGATCAATATAATCGTTTCAATATAACTGAAGTAAATATGCAAGTCAATGGACATAATACCCAAGCCGAAAATATTGCAGATAATGGAGGGATTAAACAAGCTTACAATGTAAGTTTTGAGATAATTAAATTCTGAAACATGTACCTATGTATAATATTATATGCATTAAATAAATTCATACATCTTTATTTTTTAATTTGATTTTAGGCCTACGAGAAGTGGTTAAGTACCAATAGTGATGCAAAAGAAAATTTACCTGGAATGAATTTGACAGGCAGACAATTATTTTTTTTGAATTTTGCACAAATCTGGTGTGGCTCATTGCGTGTCGAAGTAACGAGAAATAGAGTGAAAACTGATACTCATTCTCCGGGCAAGTACCGCATCATTGGAACGTTATCCAATTTTAAAAAATTTGCCCAAGCTTTCAAGTGTCCGTTGGGTTCACCAATGAATCCAGTGAAAAAGTGCTCTGTGTGGTGAGAAAAAGAAAGATTGCATTACAAACTAAGCAAAAGAAATAAAACGAAATAAAGACAACTAATGAAGATTTCGCATTGAAACAGTTTGTTTTATCTAGTGTGTTCAAAAACGTATTTTTAAGCGTTAAATAAGCGTAAAATAATTAAACAAGAAATGAATGTATTATATTAGGAAGATCTGATTTTTTTGTTTAATTTTATTCGTCGAAATTTCGATACAAAAGATGAAATTTACAAATTAATCAGCCTTTTCTTTTTTCTCTTCTTTTCGCTTACCCAATATACTTTCAACAAAAGAAGTTAATTTAGATACTAAGCTTGGACTTTGTGGTTTTGATACTAATCTTTTCGATGTTATGTTACTTAACGGTCCGAATACTATGGCAACTCCGGTACAAGTTAAACATAACACATTGTATGGCATACTAAAATCAGGTGTAGGAAGACTTATGAGAAGAGTTTCAGTTCGCAGCTCAACGATGTAATCTCTTCGTGAAGCGTTAAATCTATAAATAAAAAGTTTTGTTATTTCCATAATTATTCATAAATATATTAGGATACCAAATAAATGATATATTAAATAATTATAATATCATGAATTATCCTTTATAATAAACAAGTTTATATATTAAGAAGTTATATTATTATTACAGTAAGAAAACATTGTTTGCACAAAAATGTCCATATATACTTACACTGAAGTAATGGTACTACCATCTATAGGTAGTGCAGTATAATTTCGTGCAATTGGAAAAGATGCTGTTATCACAACAGGACCGATATAAAAACCGTGATTCGCATCAGGTGGGTATTCTTGCCATTTTAAGAATGAATAATCAATTTCGACAGAAAATTTGGTAACAGAATGAGCAGGTAAATTCAAAACCAATTCTAGATAATGTGGTCTCTCGCGATCTCTTGCAGGAATATATCGTTTAACAACTGCAAATGAATATTTGGTTTTAAGCATATTTTATTTTCAAAATGTTACATATTATTAGTTTAGCTTTTTGTTACTTACTGGGCCGAATTTCTTTGTTATTATTTGTTACTTTCATAGTATGCAAGTACATTGGCAAATACCATGGAACATTTTCTAATAAAATTATTTTCAATGGCTTCCAGTAGTTGTTGTGTAATTTAGTGACTAAACTACCCCTTTCTTGACCATATCCTAAAAGATTTTACGTTTTCATTTAATTCCTTGCTATTTAAGGTAAATGCTTTTGTCATCGGAATATTAAGCCGCAGTTATCGAAAATTGTCTGCCAAAATGTTTAATTGATTAGTAATTAAATGTTCAATTATTATAATTTAAAAATGGTTATTAATTGTTTCTCCTTTCATAAGCTTTTGTCAGACATATAATAAATATTAAACGCATTTTTTTAATTTGCTAAAATGCAATGTGACTTTTGAGATTTCCGATTATTGGTACATTCCGATAACTGAAGCATTTACGTTATTTCAATTTAAATGTTTTAATCATTGGTTTGTGCGGACAAATTAAAAATAAAAAAGAACAAAAGTGATTATAATATTTTGCATTAATACAATTTTAACATATGTGAATAGTTGTTCAGGTTATTATATTTACCGTGTATTACGATATTTAATTTGTATAATCATTTTCAAATGTCCTCAGTTTTAATAAACGTAAATTTGTTTAACTGATAAAAGACTTATGGATACATTCAACATTTCTTTAATTTCTATGATAAATCGTAAGATTGAAAAACGAGATGTTATGTAATTATGTGTTTGATACTCACCAACTATATATCGATTTGCATACAGTATAGATGGATAACTCACGCTTGCCATTGTTTTCTTTTTATATACAGATACTATTGTAAACATTCCATCTTTAGTATGAGATCTAACATCATATACAGCTATTATATTTTTCTGTCCTCCTCGAAAACTTACAGTTTCCATTGTCGGTGGAGGTTTTAAGTCGTAAGTATGTACAGTATTGTTGCTACTTATATCGACATAAATATTACTTAGAGTTGCTAAAGGACAAGCACCATGTAAACCTGAACCAAATAATCGCGGGAATGACCAGTCCTACAAATACATGTAACTTTTATAATTTTGTTGTAACTCGGTTGCAAAAACAGCCTCTTTTCTGCCTCGGAAAGCCATGAGAAAGGGCTAATTTCTTGCCTCGTAATGTTACGATACTTTTTGCAACGAAGACGAGAAAATGCTTCTTTTCAGACGTAAAGCAGTCGAAAAAACGATCACTTTCGAGACTATTTTGCGTCTAGAAAGAAGTTGCATCGCAAACGAGTTACAAAAAGTATCGTATATTACGATGCAAGAAAGTAAGGTAAATGTCCCAGTTTGTGTTATAGACCCAATTTGTGATAGTTTTTGTAAATAATTCCATATACATATTTTTAAATCGAAAAGAAAAAATTGCATATTACAGTTTACATTTTCATTTATTGTATTGTTAACTTTCATTTGAGTTATTTTATACATTTATTAGAAAATTTTCGTTGAATTAAACTAACACAAATAGGTGCTTAACCTATCACAAAGTGAGACATTTACCTTAGTCCTTTCATGGGCTCGTAAGTGACACTCAGCTTCACCTCGAGCAACTTACTCGGTTCGGAAAAAATACTTTTCTGCCTAGTAACGTTATACATTATTGTTTTTTTTTCATATACACTTAAATTTAAATTAAATCAAATTAAATATACCTGCGTATCGTATAACATTCTATCATAAATAAGTGAAACTGTTTGTCGCACTTCCAGTGATACTTTTGTACATTCTGGATTTCTGCAAACAGTGCGAAAATGAATTCCAAGTGAATGATAATTTGTGTTATGAATTGGTACTGAGATCAACATCGTTGCTAGACCTTTCTGCAAAAATAGAAATAAAATAAAATATAATAAATGAAGGAAAATACATGGCATCCTGTCAAATAATCGTTACATCATATATACTTACTCTAGAATCACATGGTAATAATTTTTTGAATGGTGTTAAATTTTCTGTGCACACTGTTTCTCTAGGTAGTGAGGCGTATCGTAGAAACGTTGAATTAGGCGGTTTTTGAATTGCCCCAGTTGGTCGAAAACTAAATTTCGGAGATAAACTGTTAGTTGAATCCACAAAATTTAACGACGCACAAAGTAGTCCGGCTAAAGCATTGGTCAATCCTTTCCATTCTTTATCGACACTGCAATAATTATATAATTCAAGAATATTAATTTTTGTCATTTCGATGCTTCTTACATAAAAAGTTACATCTCAAATTTTTTGTACAAAAGGATACATCTCCTATATTTTTGTACAAAAGATGTATTCTCTCGTACAAAAAATTTTAGATGTAATCTTTTACGTAAGAAGCGTCAATTTGTATTTTCTTGATTTTATTTTTTATTTTATACATTTTTTAATGTCAATAATGAATAAAAATAACTAAATAAATAAAATGAAAATCTTACTCCTTAACAGTTTCTTTGAACCAAGCAGTGACTTCTGCACCTGGACCAGCATCATAAAACGGGTATCCCCAATTTTTATATTTCCACAAGCCTTGAGTTAAAGTCACATGCAATTCATTAATACTATGACGACTAATTATTTCACTAAGTCCTCGAGGAAATAGCCGTGAATGTTGCACTAGAACAAATTGTTAATTTTAAGATAAAACTTTTGTTATTAATAATAATTAAAGAATAAATAATTAATAACATAGCCACTTACACGTTTCGGCATTATTTTGCGTTTCCCAGAGTGTTGTAAATTGAAAATAAGCATAAACATGACCACTCGGCAAAGGTTTTATAAATAATTCCTCATCGAAGCTGTCATTGTGACTATACGATTGTATTGTACAATCATAACTTAATAATGTAAATATGATGTAGAACAAAATCTTCATCTTATAATTATGTATTATTTACAATTCTTTGGAATTAAATTGTTGCTGCACATTCGGTATAAATACTGATAATTGTCGTCAAAATACACCTAACCTAACCTACTGATCACTTGTATTAACTTCATGGAAAAATTAATTTTACAGCGATCAATTTATTTGGTTAAAGAACGAGTTAAATAGAAATTGGAAACTATGTCATATGTTTAAATGCGACATTTTTGTTACTACTTATTACTACTTATTTTGGAAAATTTTTTGACAGAATAAACACAGTTCAGTTATCGGCTTCAGTTATTACGAGGGAGCCTCAGGCAGAGATGCCAGAAATGATACCCGCGGCTTGAAATCGTGGGATTCAGCGACCTCACTAGCTCACTTTTCAACGCCTTGCGCCGCCTGGTTTCCCTTGGAGGAAACAAAACGGTTGCATGTATTTGTGTATACCTGACATTCCCCACACGGCCTTTCAGAGCGGGAGGGGGAACAAAGTTATACTTGGAGAATGGTGACGTTGTATATGCTGGATAAAACAGAATTGAGTGAAACCAATTTCTGCTTTATCGAGCATCTTCTGCTTTATCTCGTATCTTCGGAATGATTCGGGAATTAGAAAGAGGCGGAACATTCTGTCCATCTCTGTCTGACTTCTTCGAGTTCAATAAGATACGAGATGAATGAATGAATGAAATGAAACAAAAATAA
>JABFPJ010004533.1:0-13636 GCA_022817425.1 Gryon sp. ZL-2020 | reverse complement strand
TCAAAGAATGAAATGACATATTTTTTAAAGTTCATTTCTTTTTCAATAATTTCTAATTTCAAAAGACACTAACTCCGGTATATTAGCATTGAAGAATCGCCTTAAGATAGTCAAATACGAGGTGTGAATTTAAAAGTGTTATAAAAGTGTATGTGGTGTAAAAATGTAGTTTTTGTGTAAATAATGTAGTGTGATTTGTGATTTAAAAATATGAAGTGTGACTATGTAACTCCTTAGGGGGTGATAATATAAACGTAAAAAAATATCATAACCTCTTAATGATTTTAAACACGTAAAATCGTAATTCTGTCGCGTCTGTTTCTTAAGTAAGAGCTAAATATTATAAGTGATGAAAATAAATAAAGTGAAAGATTATACATCGTAAACACATAAAGTATAAATATCCATTTAAATAATTGTATGCTATCATCAAAAGTAACGAGTATTTAATTTTGACCAATTTTGACTCATGCGCAGAAGTATGATTTTCACACCGAGCAGTGTAATTGTTACACCCGAGAGAGTTGCTTTGTGCATTCACACTATTAAGTGTTCATATGTATATTAACACTTAAGTGACAGATCACACCGAATTATGAGCAAAGATTAATCCGTTATTCAGTAAATTTTCACACCCAAAACTCATTACGCCAAGCACTTTTTGCTTCACACGTGAAATCTTCAACTGTGTTCTATATATTTCAGTTTGTATACAAAATGGACAAAAACGTAATTTAATCATAATAACCTTTTTTCAATTTTTTAAAATACAATTTTGACTACTGGGTTGCATTAAATTTAATAAATTAACGTAAAAAACTATAAAATTTGAACCCAGAACGTAATAGTATAATATGTACCAAGGGAGAAAAGAAAGTAAATTCTTTTACGTCACGCAGTGCCATAAATGTAGTTTACGGCACAGGTTAGTTTTTTGTAAACTGCATTTAAAGCACCGCGTTACGTAGTAGCATTATTATGCATCAAGGGCGCATGCTACGTATGCGCACAAGGTTGAATTTCTATTTTTCGTACTCGTTTGTAGGGAGAAAAAAATGTTTCTTTCCCACAAAACGAGTACGAAATTAGTATATTTTATACCAAGGGAGATAAAATCGTGCATCCTTATTCGAGCAAAGTTTACACCCGAGGCGAAACTGAGGGTTGTAATCGAGAAAACGAATTTACGTTTATTTTTCATAGTGCAAACCATATTTTACGTTTCAAAGACGCCGTAAATGCAACTTACAAAAATCTATCCTGTGCCGTAAAACTAAAGAAAAATTGCTACAAAATATTAATTGTAACGATATGGAACACGATTGTATCTCAAATTCTTTTATACAGTATTTTATATTTATTGAACAAATATTTCATTCTCGGTTTTCAATGTACGATATGTCATATTTCGTATTGGAAAATAAAATGGATAAACGTGAACTATTTGTTAAAGACTTATATCAGTAATTCATAATTCATTGAGAAGATGTTTGTTGAATTATTTATCTCGAAATCATATGAACGTTAAATTGACTTTTATTGTTGTAGGAATGGCAAGATCATAAATTTCGATGGGATCCAAATGAATATGGTGGAGTAACTGAACTTTATGTACCGAGCGAACATATTTGGCTACCAGATATTGTACTTTATAACAAGTAATTAATGTAAATTCTTTACATTCGCAAACTATAAATATTCGAAGCTGAATTTACAGCAAAATATAAAAGAATATTATTTCATTAAGTTAGCTTACTTTATTTGATTTATTTGAATTTAATTCAGAATTTAACTTCTGATATTATTTGTTATTGAAAGGATGTTAAGCTTTGATTAAACTTGGATTGTGTTTTTATTATTATGAAAAAAATGTATTATTTTGCAAAGAAAATTTATGACAAAAAATATAAAATGTAACTCAATTATTATAGTGCTGATGGAGAATATGGTGTAACAACAATGACAAAAGCAATTTTACACTATACCGGAAAAGTACTGTGGACTCCGCCGGCAATATTCAAGTCTTCCTGTGAAATTGATGTTAGGTTTTTTCCTTTTGATCAACAGACGTGCTTCATGAAGTTTGGTTCATGGACGTATGATGGCTTTCAAGTATGTTTTTTTATTCATTTTAATCTCTTTTTAAAGTGAATCATCAAATATGTTATTTATTCTTTTTTTCTTATTAGATTGATCTCAAGCATAAAAATCAAAGCGTAGGCAATAATGTCGAAATAGGAATTGACCTTCGAGAGTATTACCCTAGCGTAGAATGGGACATTCTGGGGGTTCCAGCAGAGCGTCACGAAAAGTATTATCCGTGTTGCACTGAGCCATACCCAGACATATTCTTCAACATAACACTTCGTCGCAAAACACTTTTTTATACCGTAAATCTCATTGTTCCTTGCGTCGGCATCTCATACCTTTCGGTACTGGCATTTTATTTGCCAGCCGATTCTGGAGAGAAAATTGCACTTTGCATAAATATTTTGCTCTCCCAAACCATGTTCTTCCTTCTCATTTCAGAAATTATACCATCGACTTCTCTAGCATTACCATTATTAGGTTAGTAAACAATTAATTAAATTCATAATTTTACCAAAAAACAGTTGTTGTATAATGAAAATCAATTAAATTGATTGTATGTTCTGACAGGAAAATATCTCCTCTTTACTATGATACTTGTGGGTCTATCTGTAGTGATAACAATTATCATTCTAAATGTTCATTATCGTAAACCAAGTACCCACAAGATGCGGCCCTGGCTGCGAAATGTATTCATACGAAAGTTGCCAAAATTGTTAGTAATGCGAGTACCAGACGACATGCTAAACGACTTAGCAGCTCACAAAATCTATGGTCGTAAACCAGGAAAGAAAAGTAAATTTAGCGAAGCAGTTGCTGCTGCAGTTCAGTCATCATCTATCGTATCGTCGCCAGACTCTGCCCGACATCAACATACTGGCGGTAAAAATCACATAATTTTTAACATTTAGTCAACTACTATAAAAATATTTATTACAGATTTATATATTTATATAATATATATGTATGTAATATAATATAATATAATATAATAAATAAAAAAAAGTGTAACCAATGTATGTTTGGATAAATGTATTTTTTTAGGTTGCAATGGTTTGCATACAACTACTGCGCATAACCGATTTCTTGGTTTAACTAGTGGAATTAGTGGTTACAATGGTCTTCCAACCGTAATGTCAGGTCTAGATGAGTCCATGAGTGATGTTACACCAAGAAAAAAATATCCTTTCGAGCTGGAAAAAGCTCTTCATAATGTTATGTTCATTCAGCATCACATTCAAAGGCAGGACGAATTTAACCAAGTAATGTATTCTTTCTTTAATCATGTTAATTTTTAAGTATATATACTTTAAAAAAATATTTATCCCATTTTCTGAATTTAAGTGAAACTATCTTATTATAATCTTAAGTATACAATATTCTTAATTTAAAATTGATTATACTTAATTAAGAACATTTCGTACTTTCGTACAATTTCAGAAAATGGGACAAAATATTTTTTCGATGTATAATTAATTGAAAAATTAATTGAACTATAGCAAAATTTATAATTCACTTTACGTTCTTAATAAAATGAATGCTTATGTGTGTTAACAGGAAGACCAAGACTGGGGCTTTATCGCCATGGTTTTGGATCGCCTCTTTTTGTGGGTTTTTGCGATAGCTTCTCTTGTGGGAACGGTTGCAATTCTCGGCGAAGCTCCAGCTTTATATGACGATACCAAATCTATCGACATGGAATTGTCGTCTGTCGCCAAACAACAATTTTTGCAATTCAAACAAAAAAATATGTTCGAAAATTTTGTACCTAATATAGAGGAAACATAAAAAATTAAAGTCTGCAAACAAAATGACACAACAAACGAATCATTATATCCAAAAGTATATATTTATTATTATATTTATTCGTAACAATTTTTATCGTGACAACTTTTTACCTTTAAATGTCTTGTGTTTTTTATAAGAAAAAAGAATCAGTTGTAGTGCTATTGTAATAATATAATTCAGCTCTAATCAAAGAAAACAAGTTGTGACTCTAAATACTTAAATGTTTACTAATGTAGGATCTAACTGAATGGTAAAATTTGTATAACTTAAAAATGGATTATACAAGAATTTTGATGAAAAGTTTCTATTTACACTCAAATAAATATTGCCAAATAAAATGAGAAATGACTTGCAGTTTTGTACATTCTTTTATTCAAATTTCAGTTATAAAAGATCTATTTCATTTTGAATGAAGTCTTATTTAAGGTAAAACAAAATTTATAATTAATATAATTTTTTGAATACATATGTTACAAAATGGAAGCATTTATTTATTGCGAATATAAAGGTATACAAACACTGTCTCACATCTCAGTAACACCACAATGCTGAGTAAAAATTACACATTTTTTTTTAAATTTATGTTGGATGATCATCGTTATAATCGCCTTTAAAATTCAATACAACTTTAATCGTAAAAGCAGTTGTGAAAGATGTAATCACACATTACTGTTGTAAAACAGAAAAGTAATTTTTCAGTTTTTATACATCAGTAATATATTTTTATCTATGATGTATTTAGATGTTTTTTTTTATCGAACACAAATCTATTTGCTAAAAATATTACAACAATAAACAATCAAAGATTCAGTCGATTGTCATTCTATTATACGCGTCATTTCTTTTCAAATGCAACAGCCCTCTCCACGTACAATTTCCTAAATAAAAATATACATCTTATTGATCAGTTTGTTCTATCTAACTTTAGCGATGCCAGTTGTCTTAATAGTTTATTAAAATAAAACAAAATTCTAAAAGAACATAGATCTTAATCATACATTTGAAAACTATTCATGCACATATTTTTGTCATCAATCATTATTAAAATGAAAACGTGTATTTCTGACTAATTTGAAATGTATCATATTTAATATCAGACAGTAGTGCTGCATTTATGTATATAATTTTGCGAATGTCAACTGAAATAAAATTCAAATAAATTTAATTTTAAATGAAATATTTATATTTTTTCTAACTGCACTTTAATATTGCATTGAATTTCTTTATTTTATAAAATAAACTTTTATAGTTATTTTAATGAACTCGATATAACGAAAGTTATGAAATAAACTGTTTTACTTCCTCTTGACAAATAAATTTAGATAACATTTTCAAACTTCAAAGTTACAAGAATCATATTTTAATACGGCTTCTCTTTCACTAAAAATAACATGGAACTGCTCAACACGATTCGATTATCTCACTCGTCTTTATTTGTTAATTATTATTTATTTATACCGTCTTTATCGATTATTTATAAAAATAAGTATTTTTAAAAGGAAATATTTCTTTTCAAATAAATAGGTAAACATTTTCATATACCAAAAAAGCTTTATTTTTTCGTAAAATTTAGATAAACTTAATGCATTAATTAAGTTAATTATACCTGAATGACTAGGGCTGCACGAGAGTCGAGATGGCAACAACATTATAACAAAAAAATCCCAATTTTATTGTTATTGTTGCTATTGTATTTTTTTGTATGTGGAAAATCGGCATTTGTTCGTATCTCAAAAGAGACTGGTACTGCTGGCGGCACAAAAAACGATCGTTTTTTTTACTTGGCCAGAGATACTACGGTGTCTCTTGACAATGTTTACATTATTATATTTTATTGTATATAAGTCAAACTGTACATTTAAAACATCTCTAAAAATGCGATACTGCGTTGCAAATTGATTATATTCAAATGCAATCACATTGATACGATACTAATATTATAAAATGTAATATTAAAGCAAATTTTTTAATATTTCGAGTTTCATGTTCAACAGTAGTGTTTAATATAAATTGAAATTATTTTCAACAAATCTCATTGATATTTGTTTTGAATCATTGGATAAATTATAGAGTCATTTTTGTATTTTATGCATTATTTTTAATTTTTATTTATTCAGTCAAGATTCTTGACAAGACGATATTCTTTTCGATCTCACTCTAGTCTTGTCTTGAATTTTATAGTACATATATTGTCTTAATATTGTCTTGAAAATCAAGACAAGGCAAGATAAGACCAAGAAATTTTCTTGGTCTCTCGTGCAGCCCTATGAATGACACATAATTGAATACGCTTTTCAGCAAAATTTTTCTTAGCAACACTACTATCCTGAATTTCTATTTTTTTGTTTTGTTTTTGTTTTATTAGCCATGAATAATTAAAATTTAATTATCGTAAGACATCGCCTATTTTAAAATTCGAAGTAAATAAAAATGACTATTAAAGGTCAATATAATTGGATATAGTCTATATAAACTAGGATGTCGATTTCTTATATGAATGGCACAAAATACAAAAAATGATTATCATCACTGAGAAGAAAAAGTTGTTTTGAAATTCCGATTAATCAACAACGCTTATTGATCAATTTTATCCTCCTCTGAAACTCTACACACCGTAAAAACATGACAAACTCTTCACAATGTCTGATATCTTGTGTGAGAGCCACAAACACCGTAGATATCGTAGTTTTTAAATCGAACACACATTATCATCATTTATTTTCAAACACATACACTTCAACGATTTCGAGACAAAGACAAAAAATATTTTAATCTTGATTCAAAATTAGAAACGATTCAAACTGTATGTTTTCAAAGCTTGATTATACTTTTTATTTGCATATTTGCTTTTTTTATCTGAAATAGAAATACGTAGTCTAATGAATTGAAAATCGATAGTTTTGAAACTTTATAGTAAGGCAATGAACCAGTATAATGACAGACATACCGCTGTACTAGCAAAAAAATGTGCACGATATCTTTATTGAAAAATTTAGCTCAATCTTTGTCTCGACTGACATCGCCATATTTTATAGCCCTGTCACGTAACATTTAATACTTTCATTTGAATGAAACGACGACACGATCTTGGAAATACATCTTTTTTTGCCATAAAAAATATGCGCTTTTTTCATCATCTAAATGCTAGACATGCAAGTTGATTCTGAAATTATATACCGGTTAATCTGCATCTTTACTGCATAAAATGACTCAGTCAACCAAAGAGATCTGGATTTTGACACAGTAGAATAAACAGGTTCCTTTTAACTATACATTTGAATAGACATTTTTTTGGCGCGACGTATGAACGACACTTTGAATGAAATTAGTTCATTTTTATTATACATGAAGTCTATTATAAATTCGCTTCGCATTTACATTAATCAATCAAACACACTCATTAGATAACAACGAAAGAAAATTATCTATAATGCACGTTACAAAATCAATAAACTTGCAAAAAAAAAGAAACAAAAATAAAGTAATCAATAATCACTTTTTGTGCCATTTTTTCGAGTATGTCAATTTAATTTTCAATCATATCTGAAAAAAGTTAATAATTTCTTATTATAATTTCACTTGTGTGTTATAGAAATTTTTGTACGAAGCAGTTTAACTTTTAAGAACTTGATTGTCTATCTCTCGAAAGCAGTAATAAAAATTACAGAGTATATGAATCCTCGAAATCGATTTAAAATAACTAAAGCGTATATCGAAAAAAAAGTAACTTATATTTCTACAATTGATTAACACTAAATGTCTTTCGAACAATTAACTGGAACGTATTAAACGTAATTACACTTACTTCAATGTTTAGAGTATATATATAAATGTTGTTTAAAATTGTTGAAAGTAAACATTTACCTATTATAAATCAAAATCATACCGATTCTCAAAAAGAACATTCATTTTCTTTTTAAAGAAAACGCAGATTATAACGCAAGAGCATTACGTATCCTTAGAAGTTTTGAACTCATTAGAATTATTCATAATAACAGTCTTTAATTCAAATGAAATCAGTATAAAAGAGATAATCTCGCAAAATGCTAAGAACCATTCAATCTAGAATAATTGAAGCAAATTATATAATTCCTCCTTTTCAAAATGCTCAATTTTTAAATATACTGTATATACACATATATAAGGTTAAAATAATAGCACTTGCGATATTCAAAAATTTCTTCGAACGCAAGTTCTATTATATAAGTTTTATTACAAGTTTTCAAAAACGCATTTATGATATATCCTCATAATAACATTCTTCGTTATTTCATTAATCAATAATTATTTTAATATCTACTTAATCTGTAGAAAAAATTTGCTGGGAAATAAATGGACAAAAAATATTATTAAGTACACGTATATTCGATTCGTGTACTTAAAGATAACATTATGGAACGCTTCAAATCGAGAAAGAGAGAGAGAGAGAGAGAGAAAGAGAGAGTCGAAGTAAGAGTTTTTGCACCTGTCAACAACACGAATAAATTTCGGCACAAACAATATGTCCCCGAATGACAGCCGATTGGACAACGAGCACAGACGGAGTTAATTCATAAACACATTGTGCCTTAAGTGCAAGTTCAAATATTTTACTTATATGGAGCAAGAGCGCAAAAGAAAGGTTAATGATTCTATGGAACACCCTGAACCAATTAAGCAGCATCAGCCTTTCCAAGTTCCAATGTACGTCTTGCAGTTGGGACAAAAGTGATGAACGCTCGTGAAAGAACTCATACAGTACGGCAGGCATGAACATAAGCAGCATCTGAAATATGCAAATGTTTTGTTCATTAAAATATTCAACAATATTTTGATGTGACTTACGAAAAAGTTTACATTTTGAACAAACTTTTAAACAAGGTTTTATCTAAATGTAATTTTAAATGGATATACACACATTTAAAAAAATTGTTTAAAATTACTTTTTTCGTAAGTGGGATTAATTTTCGAGTAATTACATTATTGTTATTATTATTTTAATAATTAATCATTTAGTGAATATATTTGTAATTGTATATTTTAATAAAAAATTTGAAAAATTAACATTTTTTGATAAAACGTGATGTTTTTTAAATTTAAAAAAGTAGTGATATATAAAAGAATAAGATAGAAAAGTAATTTGTTTTAAAAGTTATGATAGTTTCATAAAGCAGACAAAATGCATCGAAAGAATATGACATTGTGAAATTTTACAACATTAGACTTATGTCACATTTATTATAGACGAATGTGATAAACTTGAAATATACTTTACCACAGTTTCTGAACATCGATATTAATTGAAATGAATGTATTTAAAATAAGCCTAATATTTAAATTTAAAAAATGTATTATAAGAACTAATAATTGTGTAATAAAGTAAAATTCATTATTTATTAAAAACAATAATTGCATAAATTTAACAATTTAACAAATAAATGCAACAATTTAAAGTTTTGATTTAAATTGTTAAATCAATATCACGTTACATATTAATTCGTCTATTCATTTAAAATTCAGTAGATAATAATCATGTGCATAATTCAAATTTATACATTACGATTGTTAATTACCAGTAATTACATTCCAGTAATTAAATTCCAGTCAAATATACATCATATGTTAAAGGGAGAAACGACTTTACAAAATGATGATTTTTTCTCGATTTTGAAGGACAGTATATCAAAACCTGCACTTTGAAAAGCTAAAATGAACACTAATTCACATTATTGAACAGCTAATTTTAGTAACTTTTTTCGAAGAGCCCTCAATTTTCAATGAAAATGGTAAAATTAAAATGTTAATTAAAGACAATTAAAATAAATTTCTGTAATCTCAAAAACCAATATCTTTTTGAACAAATTTCAATGTTTTTTTTAATGTGTCAAATTCCCATACAAATAGGATTTCCCTTCAAAAACAATAAAAACAAAAAATTTTTTCACTTAAATATTGGTTCATCGACTAGATTTTTTTATTACCAATATTTAGACAAAAAAACTTTCGTTCTGATATTTAGTTTTTTGTTAATCATGCCCGCAAATTTGAAAAAATCTTGTTCTGAGAAAAACGTGATCAAAGTTTGCGCGGTGAATTGATTTTCCAATACGCGCTCTTTCTTTAATCATCTTTAACTTTGTTATTATTTTTTAATTGGATCTGCAGTCTTAACAAATTTGCATATTAAATAAGGATTAAATAAGAAAATTAATAAATCGGATTAAACAACAAATAACAGTTACATATGGTGAAATTATTCTTCTTTAACATTAGAGAATCAATTTAAATTTTTGATAAGCGAAAATTTAGTACCAAATGAGGAATTACACTTTGAGTATGAACTAATACTCAAAACAGGAATTTGCGCTATAACTATAACTTATTATTTGTCCATCGAACAAAATGTTCACTGCATAGCATATTAAACGATTTCCTTAACGACGCATAACATTTGCATGACGCAACGTGTCTCACAATATGCGGTTTAAAAGCAACGTATTAAATGTCGTCAATGTTTTGCGAATTATTTATAATGTGTAGCGTTCGATAACATGAGTATTGAAAACTACTTACCCAAGTATACATAGTATAATGCAACAAATATGTGCGCTAGGTTGATGATCGGAAACTGTTGTGGTTTTAATGTTGGCACGACAAGTGGGACAGGACATTTTTTCGGGGTTCGGCCCGAGGGTCAGTACCCTCTGGTGATGAACAATGCGAACATCTTGTGAGGCTGGTGCTACGAAACTATGCTGCGGTGCTACGTAAGATGGTGGCAAAGACGTCGGTGCATTCTGAACGGGGAGTCCCGGTGCTGGCATCGGCATTGGTGTTGTCGCTTGATTATCTGAAAAGTTTCATTTATTATTTAAATAGCTTGCAACATTTTATAAATTATTTCATACGAATAAAAAATGGAAAAACTGAAAAGTGAAAGTCATCTAAAAAATATTCATAAATATTTCGCATTATATGTAAGAAGCAAACTAAACGCACTTTCGATAACGTAAATCATTAATAAAAGAAAATTAATATTTGTTGGCCATTTTTTCTATAATAAATATTTGATTAATTAAAATAGAGAAAAACGTAGAAGAATAAATTGCAAAATTCAGTAAATATTTCGAACTTTTACTTTTTGTGCGATTATAGACAATGACAAAATTTCTTCAATGTCTCTAAACAGAAAGGCAACGATTCAGCATATCCGACCGTAACATTGTAAACTTTTCTTTATTATTAAGAAAAAATGCAGTAATCTTATTTAAAAAAACTGTTTTACATAAAAAATAATTAAATTGAAATATAATAAAGAGTAAGAGGATATTATAATAATTAATTTGTTAATTCATTATTTAGTAGAAAATCACTTAAATCCACACGTAAATCGAAAATGATAAAATTGGGAAGAATGTTTTCTTACATTACATTCAGTGATGACACGGCATATTACTCATCGTTTTTCATTAACTAATTTCATTAACATTTCGAATTTCTTATACAAATGTGAATTATTCGTAATAATGCATGTAATATTGACTTGCATGAAAGGAAGGCTTGATAGATGAAAGTGCATTTACCTTGACTAATTTAAATTTCCTGAAACAATTATAATCATGAAAAGACGTAACGTACGATTATTCTGTCAGTCTAAATACCAATAAGACATGCGTCAAAAATATGTCATCATGTGCTATAAACGTTATATCAAAGTTTTTTTCTCACTATGCATTATAAATGTAAGAATTTTGCACAATAATTATGATTACTATTTTTATTTACATGGAAAATAATAAAATCGCTGGTTTATTACATCATTTACAAATATCTCAATTAATCCGTGTTTTCCTATTTTCATAATTTGTTTTTCATTTTTATGCAATTTATTAATATTGCGTTAAATTTGTTTAATAATTCAGCGTAATAAAAAAGTATTTTTAGTCAGAAGTAAAATATTAATAAAAAATGCTTAACTTACAAGGCGTAGGCATAGGCATTGGCATTGCTCCTCCAGTGACTGGATAGGGGGGATTAACCCCAATGGAGGGAGGAATCTCCGAATTTGCAATAGCCTCCTCATAAGAAGGTGGTGCTGACGGTAAAGGTGCCGTTGCGGCAGTTTGGCCATAATCCTTTTCCATTTTTGCTCTCTTATTTTATTTTCCTTGTTATTATTTCTGCTGAAATTAATGAATATATAAAATATATTCGTAAAATAATGTATAAATCGTAAAATAATTTTACGACGAAACTCAGTTTAAACATTGTCTAGCTAAAAAAATTTCCCTCTCGATGTTTTCACGATCTTTTCGTGTATAAAATCACCCCGTCAGATCAAACGTTACCAATGCATAATACGCACGAGAGGAACCTTCGCATTTGACATTAGTTCATTGAAAGTTATCGGTTTCTTATCGAGTATGTCTCACGGTTGTTACGAAACAACAGCACATTAAAGCACGCGATCTCTCAATAAAATAATTTTTCCTTTTTATTATAAAAAAATTATGTTATTGCTAAGAAAGTTGACGATGCACTGACGGTCTATAGAACTCACGTTCGCAAATATAAATGTTAAGTTTGTGTGTGCGAACAAGTTTAGGTAGTACCTGTCGCGAATCGAGGGAAATGTTCTCTTCAAGCAATAAAATTGATCGTGAAAACAATCCAGCATACATAATGATAATGACTTTATCATACTTTCGGTAATTTGATGTACATCGTTTTTGTTATTGAATTAAATTAACATCGGCATTCATAGATATGAAAAGAATTTACTTTAATTGCTTCAATTTCTTTAACTCTTTTGTCTTATTGTTTGTATCGTATATGGGGATAAGAACTCATTCCGAACTTTATACATGGTATTAATTCCGTAAGAAATTCATCGTTGAAGATTTTATTTGAATAAAACTTGGAAATAGTAGTCAAGGAATTTATACAAAATTTTGACAAAGTAACAAAAGTGCAATATTGACACACATTAAAACCGACTAATATGAATGATTAATATACCTTCTAATGCAACGATCCAAAAGAAAATTAACAATCGGCCCACTACAATGGTTAAAGATACATCATTTTAATCGTTGCTTCAGTTATTGTGTGCATTATAAATATTATCGTAAAGAATAATATATAATTAGAATTGTATGGCAGACTAAGTATGTTTTTTTTGTTTTGTTAAATAAAATTTTTTTTTAATATTTTATATTTTAGCTAAGGCCGTGTCAACCGTGGTCCAATAGTAAATATTCATACTAAATATGAGTGGGTTAATAAAATATATTTTCTTATAATTTATTTTATTAATTTTGTTATAAAATATATTAGCTTTTACTGTTTAGAAGAATATTTTTATTAATAACTATAGCCATCGTTTCATCTATATTGGTTAACATCGATGGCTAAACGTAAACTCAATTATTTATACTAAATGTGAAAAATTTAATATTGCTTGTAAATTCTAAGTACTACAGAGAAATTTGTTGTTATTTTGCATGTAACAGATTCAACTTATCGAATAATTTCATTTATCATCTTATTTTTGTGAAGTACACTGAGGCAAATATTATAACAAAAATTACTATCATTCATTGAGAAAGTGTTGTATACCGGTATTTTTGAAAAAATTACTGTGAAATATAATAAAAATTATTATATTGTGTTATATATTTTGTTTTACACATAATAGTAAATTTTATAATAATTTGTTACAATTTTTATTATATTTTATAGCAATTTTTTAAATATGGTCCACACATAAATAAAAATTCTA
>JABFPJ010004532.1:0-13640 GCA_022817425.1 Gryon sp. ZL-2020 | reverse complement strand
AAAATTAAAAAAAAAAAAAAAAAAAAAAAAAATAGTAACATCTACCTGGAAAAGAGATAGAAGAAAAATGTGTTTGGGGCAATAAGTCGCGCTTTTGGTCGTCTAAAAAAATGCGCTTTTGGTAGTTTTGTGAGTGCGCTTTTGGATATAGTTACAGGTGCACCTTGCGCTTTTGGTAAACGCCGACATTTTTTGTATTAATTGTCATAAAATACGAAGAAAACCTTTGTTGTTACGAAAACATCTTCTCTCTTAACAACACCTTCCTTAATTTTTGCCAAGATACCTTTCCCTATTTGTTCTTCATTTTGATAAAAGGATGCCGTATCAAAGTGTCGATAACCTATATCAATTGCTTTTTTTACTGCGTTTTCTGCTTCTCCACCTAAAGCCTTCAATTTCAAAAGTTCAAATACATAAAATTGAAAAATCAAATATAATCTTAATCATGATCTTTATATATAAATAAATAAATTTTATAATTTGTTTAAGGTAAAACTATCGTGAAGCAGCGTATCATATATGAAGTTCCATTTTTTAAATACTTTACATTTTTTTTATGTAAAGTGTCCTAGAAACTGTAATAAACAACTTCTTAATTAAAATCTACATTTTTTAATATACATTTTTATTTATCTAACTAAAATTTTAAAAATTAAATGTGTACTCTTTTTTATTATTTACAATCATAATATTTACAAGATTTTACAATCATAATATTATCTGTTTAACTTTTCAACTGCATTTACTTCCAAGACTATATGATAGAATATTTATTTCGATATATCATTCGAATATGTGTTTTTCATAATGACATATACTATCTTTTTTAATAAAAATCCTAAGAACAGGAGTTAAACAATTAATAAAAAAAGCATTGATTCTGGTACGTTTAGAACGGTAAAAAGGGCCGAAATTTGTGGAATTGACGTAAAAATACCATTAAAACATATATATTTTTTAAAGCAATCCTATGAATAGTCGCTTAATGATAGTTTTAGCTTAATAATCATTTTTATCCTTGTTTCGTGTTTTCTAATTGAGAAAGTTTTGAATATAATATCACAGGTGAATTGTGGAAAAGAACTAACTTACAACATAAGTTCCCAAACCAATACACGGCATTTTGTGGCCATTATTAAACGTGAATGTATCTGCCGGAGACGTCATAATGATTACAGAACAAACTTTTCAACGAATGTCTCACAAGAAACAATTGTCAAGTTTTGTAAATCAATTTAATGTAACTTGGAATTACAACGTAGAATATGTATCTTGACTTGTCTCGGACGTTTGGAACGATGAAACGTGGATCACAATAACAGACGCATGCGTTTTAAACTAGCGAACGATGAATCACTTACAACTGTTACATAAGTCGAGAGCGCGATAAATGATTTATCGGCGTATAAAACGATATCCATGATTTTGCATTTTCATGCGATATATTGTGTATTTTTTAATTTTTATGATGTATTATATGATTATAACAGGTGGAATGAAGTATTGATTAAATAAAATGTATTTTAAGCAGAATTATTTATTTTCCATTGTGCAAACGATATTTTTTGTTACAGGGAAGCCGAAAAATTCTTATTGAATAAGTAGATTATCAGAAAAATGTTCAATTGAAGAAAATGTCAATGAAAACTGTTTTTCAATTGAGATTTTCCATATTAATTCATAAATAAAATATTTTTTTATAATGTTTCAAAGTTTTTTATAATATTTCATAGGGATTCTTAAGTAGAATATTATGAAATAACATACTATTACTATGAAATTTCTGTTGCAACATTCATATTATTTCATACTTAATTTTTATCTATGAAATACTATGAACGTATACTCAGGGATGAGATATAAATGATTAAAGTTGCAATATAACTTTACAGTATAACTACAACATTTTATTATTGGAACTATAATTTTACCTATTCTGGTATAAATTTATACAATTGTAACAAAAAAATATTTGTCCATTTTTATTGAATTTATAATTAGGTTTGGTTTTTTTCAGTCAAAAAACAAATTTAATTTTTATACGTGATTAGATTGAAATATAAAACCAGCATTCAATTCATTGAAATACTTATTTAAGATTCATTAATTATTGAAATTTTGTCATCTGTCATCTCAATATTTACTTTAAGGTTATCATATACATTTTTACATTTCAACTTTAATTTTATATTCGTTCTATAACATTATAGTATCAATGTAATATTATAGTAAATATTATCACAAATATTTTATACAGTATATACTATATTTTTACATTAAACTTATTATAGTGTACGCGTACAATGTAAAAATGTAATTTACACGTTTAAATCTATTTTAAACTTGTTGCTTATAAATAACTAGTTTTGCGCACGTTTCCCATGTCAACAATCTTTAAGTCGAACAACTATAGTGCATATAGTTGGACATAAAATTGAGTCATATACTACTCGACCTTTTGAAAAGTGGGATATATACAGTGTTTGCTACCAAAAGATAAAACTTGTAGGGCTTAAAGCTTTTAACACCCCTCCCCCCCTTCCTGGGATTCTCTGCTCTCATAATAATAATGATTGAAAACATCCCACCGCTGAAACGGGTGTGGGCACACGTTTCACGCGTACATAAAAGTCGATGAATAGTCGGCGCATCGCGTGAAAAGTAGTTATTCAGGTCATGGATTTTCTTGGCCCTTTATTTTATCGTATTTTATTAGTAAGGCAAAGGGCGAAAAAACTTATGAAAAAAATATTCATTTATTTTTGAACAAATCAATTTTCGATATTTATCGACAAATTCTATTTTTTTCTTTGTAGATTTCCTGATTTCTCAAAATTAAAAAATAATCACATTATATTTTTTTGCGATGAAATTGTTATTTCTGTAAGTAATTTTTACGATCCTTCATGAGACAATACATAAATAATGGTAATACAAAAATTTTTCGTTTCGTTTGAGACAATTTTGAAATGATCGCGCAGTCTTGTGAATGATTACTTTTGAACTTGAATGACTTATGAATGAAAACGTGTGAAAGATACATGATAAAAAAAAGGCGAGAAAAAATCGGGATCACATATACACATCAAGGTGTAAAGAAAGATTGAAACGCGCAAGTCAGCCGGCAATAAAGTCCGACGTTCAGCGCTTTTATGCATTTCGTCTTAGCTTTTCAACGATGCTATTTAGTATATTGTTATTCAGCCGTGACGCGTTACAGAATTGTAATTGGTAGGTTTTTACTCACACATTAATTATATTCACTTTTATTTTGTATAAAATTCATAATTCCTTTTTTCAAAATTATTTTTACAAAACAGAAGTTTTTAAATCGTAATGTTAAGTCGTTAAATCGTAATGTCTTTTTCGGCACTTCTTCAAAACTGTTAATAAGTTTAAGTTAATTTTTGTACATGCTTTTGTTTTTCATTTAATGCATTTTTTTTTAATTTTTACGTTCACATTAATATAAAGCAATTTGGAAACTCGCATTGGAATACTTATCGTCACAATTATTTTGCAAAATAGCAATGCTTAATGAATAATACATACACGAGATATCGAGATGTGTACATTATGTCATCTGCTAAAATGCTATAAATCATACTACCGGCGGTTATCAGTTTAAGGTCTCCTATATACAGATATGCATTTTGGATATTCAATTTATTCATAGCAAGTTATAAAAGTTATAATGTGACATAGTCATAAATCTATTTTCTTTTTTTGGATTAACACAAAAATTATAATTAATTGCGCAGTACTTTATTTGAATTATAAGTTTTCCAAATAACTTATTCCGCATTAAAAAAACTTGTTAAACAAAGTTTTTTTACTTTCTTTTTTTTTTCTTGAAAGTAAATTATAAATTTATATTTCTTTACTTTATTTTTTAATTAAAAATTGATTTTATTTGAATTTTTCTTACGAAAGTTGGGCAAATCTTTATGAATAAAATAGATGTGAAATATTGCAATTTTCTCAAAGTGCGAAGTTATTGATTATGAAAAAAAAATGTTAAACGACCCTGTTAATAATAGTTTCATTGCGATTATGATGGTAATCAGTATGACCTTGTACGTTGAAAAGAGAAGAGAGAAGCAGTTTTATAGACATACTCTGAATACATTAGAAATTAGACAGTGATGTGTTTGCCTGGCTCATTGCTACCATAAACTATACGTACGACTTAATTACCTTTTGTGAAACCTAAACTCGATGTTTATTCCGAAAACTCAATTATTTATCAGTGGAAATAATTGTTCAATCATTTCACCCGTTAATCATTGTTTCTAACTGTTACTGTTTGGCCTGCAATAATAAATTAAAAAACTATATACAACTCGAATTAAAAAAGTATCATACTTTTTCAAGTCTTCATTTAATAAATGTTGCAAAAGAAAGTTAATTATTTCTCTTCGTAAAAGATTTGCAATCAATAATTTCACAATTAACATTTCAACATGCACGTTTTATTTTTATTTCTAGACCAAATGTTTAATAAAAAATACAAATTCTGAAATTAATTGAAACATAGAATTTTGAGTGTATTGATTTGTTTTATCCCAACTTTACACATTATCATATTGTGAATATGTCTATCAACATTTGCTTGACACTACGTGACATTATTATTAATAAACTCGTGTGAATTCAAGGAGATGTAAATATAGTCTATATATATAATTCAATGACACGTATATAAAATTGCTATCGTTGATTTTTGCGGAATTTTCGTAATTGATTGAATCACTTGGAACTTCGATTGTATCATTTTTCACGATTGAAGAACATAAAAAAAGGGAGAAATTTGAGAAATGCAGAATTGGGAGTGAAAATGCAGGATAAAGAGTGAATCATTGCGACAAGTTTTTTTGTCGATCGTGCCAGAATGTACGCATACTTCATCATCGACAAATTCCATATATGACATCTTAATCGTTCAACTTTGAGTACAAACTCAAACTGTAATGTGTATACATGTTTTTGTATTCCACATATATAATTAAAGTTACAATACATTAAGCTATTCAAATAACTTTATATAGATTAATTAACACAAGTCAATGCGTCTATTTGGTTACTTACCACTTTTTTGTTTGATGGTGTGCAAAGTTAATCAACTCAATGAAAAAGGTTAAATGAAATGGTTCAGTCGACGTTGTACATCTTTTTTTCCGCTGAATTTCTCTTCTAATCAAATCGGTACACGCATGTTACATGGCTGTAAACAAAAGTACCGTTAAAAAATTAATTACTCGAAATATATAATTATACACATGTGTTATAACTTAGATGATGAATACATTGATTTTTTTATTACAACACATTTATTTATAATTACTTTTTTTAATGTCTAATACAAAATATTGGAATTGTATACAAGAAACATTGTAAAAATCATAGTCAAATTGCTTTTTGAATGTAAATTTACGCTAACAGTCAGTGTACTTTTACAATGTATTTGTTTATAAGTCTAATCATTCTTATTTATTGAACTATTACTTCCATCTAAATTAATTACTCGCGAATTGTGTAACTTCTCCAAGAATTGTATTCTGCGTAATTTTTGTGCGATAAAATCTCTGGCAAGTTAAATGAACGTAACATAGAATTGTAATCTCAACAGTATAGAGGAGGAGAGGAAAACAAAAGGATGAAAAGAGCGGACGAAGAGAAGCAGTGTTTTAATCGTTCGATTGAATCATTTAGGGCATTCGAATTGTCAGCGAGCGTGGTAGCCTGAAAACCCATAGAATTCTCCCCATGTGCGAAAAAGTCCAAGTGGGAGATATGCCGCGAGAGCGCGAGATCGATACACGACATGCGCCCTGCTGAGGTCCAGCGTGTAAATGCTCCGCATCTCTACGTGCAATCGCATCATCGTCTAGTCCTCGAGCTTCTTTGTTTCCGCGATTTTAATCGATCAATTTTTCTTCGTTCGATTTTAACGAAATAACAGCGAAAAATACACGACACAATTAAGATCTCAATTATTTTGTGAGAATTGTTCAAAGTGTGGGTTTGTGTGTTTATTGGGTCAAATTAGAACTTGGATCAGTGATTGGGGGAGTCGTTCGGAGAGTTTTGCGACGAACTTGTACGCGAAACTAACACACCTGTGTGCCCGAAGAACACAAAATCATTCGCTGACACCTGTAACTGACTATCGGATACAATATAGTCAAAGCACCTGTCGGCATTGTGTCCGCTTCAACGCAAACGGTCACATCGCTTTTCAAAGTTGCTCCTATTGAAAGTACGATTGTTTCTTTGTTGGTTCACACTTTTAACAAATAAAATTAGTTTGTTCAAATAGTGTAAAGAATAATTTACATACTTAATCAATTGTTCTTCACAAAGATTTGTGTTATATGAAAAATAATGCAATTACTTCATTTTTTTCGTTTGACAGAAAGTGTTATTGTTGTGGTGTGAAGTGCAATTAATTGTTAATATTTAAACATTTGTTTAATTCACTTTTTATTATAAATTGAAATATAATTAGTTAAAGATACAAATTTGAAAAGAGTGTTGTTTTAGAATTCTGAAATAATATCGATTTGATATATTATAAGCTAACTTTGAACATTATAAGACACAATCTCAAAAATTAAATATTATCAATATAGTTAGTTTGATACAGATCATTGACTGTTTTCAGGTGTTTATCAATAGATAAACTGGTACTTAAAGAAGCGACGTAAACAAGTGTTACATGAATCTGATCTTACACGCTGCGCTAAGATTCTATATTTAGTTATGACTGTTTTACGATTTTGAAATTTGTACAATTATTTACATTTGTATGTATTGCATATAAAAAGCAAATATTATTGGTTAAACTTGATTTATACACATAACTTTAAAAATTTTATAACTTGTAAAAATAATTCTAATTAAACGTATTATGATTATTTTTTTATATAAATAAAGATTTATTATTATTATTTATTTTTATTATGTACATTTAGAATTTTTTCATCATTTAACGAATAATTTATGTTTGTTATTGTTAATTAAGTATAAAAATAAAATAGCTTTTCTCACTTTTCAATTGACTTCTCGTGTATTCAATCAAGTATCAACGCAACTTCCAATACTCTCAAAAAATTGTGTCGTCAAGTAAGGCATATATCGATCGATCGTAAATTAAATAATAATTTTTATATGGAAAGCAAATTTAATCATTTGTCTACAATAATAACAGTATAAATTGAAAGACTTATCTTTTATGTTTGACAGTATGTTGTAAAAATTGTTTCATGAAATAATAATCTTGTGATTGTTGGATTAAAGAGAAATATTTTCTTAAATAAACATCAAAGAAAAAAAATTATGTTTATTCAGAAATAATAACATAATTAAAAATAAATGTTTGACGTAGAAACGAACGAAAATTGGCCTTCAGTCTTGAAGAGAATCGTATTTGTTATTTTTTATCACTTCGATGACATCATAAATGACATAACGTAATTTACAGAAATTAATATTTTTGTGATCACTTTATAGATATTTCAGTGATGAATCGCAAAAAATTTAAACTGAACATTAATTTACATTATTTTACATTATTTTACATTTTAATTAAATAATAAATAATACAATTATTTTAATAACAATACATTTGAAAAATGTGAAAATGTATTTAAATTTAAATATTCATTCACAATTACAACAAAATTGCCATGTTTATAAAACATTGAAAGTTTTGAAATGTATTTAAGAGTTTTTTATTCATTAAACTAATGAAACTTTCTAATGTTGTCAGATTCATAAACAAAAATGAGCGCCTCAGAAGGAGAAAAGAAACCGGAAGCTGATGGAGCAGCGAATGAAAACCAAGCAACAGCTAAAACCGTAACAAATGATGTAGCAAATTTGAAAATCAGCGGCGATGGTGAAAAGAAAGCCGCGGAAAAACCCGCTACACCCAGTGGAAAGACAACGTTTTCCGCAAATTTTAAAGCATTTTCAAAATTTGGTGACACTAAAAGTGATGGCAAACACATTACACTCAGTCAAAGTGATAAGTGGATGAAGCAGGCCAAAGTCATTGATGGCAAGAAAATCACAACGACAGATACTGGGATTTTCTTTAAAAAGCAAAAGTACGATTAAATAATCTATCCAAAAATCATTATTGATCTTTTAAATTCATATTACAATTTTAATTAAAAACATGCAATAAAGCAGATTTTATTTTTCAGGTCAATGAAGCTAAGTTTTGAACAATACAAAACATTCCTGGAAGAATTAACGAAAAGCAAGGGTATCGATTTGGAGGAAACCAAACAAAAGATGGCAAATTGTGGGCCGCCTGGACTCAGCAGTTCTGCCTCCGTAATTTTCCAACGACTATTTTTGCATGTTCAATTTCATTTCTATAAGCACTGTTTATTAAGTGCAACTTTATTTGAATCGTTTAAGGATAATAACAGCATTCAGACACACCTTAAGACAGCCTTATTAGGCATAAGCACAGCTTCATTGAGCCCTAATAAGGCATAATAAGGCATACCTAATCTTTATATCATTAAAGGTTGTCATTATGACCCAGTTACGTTAATTATAGTCAAGGAACATTATTAATGAAGCATTAATTTTATAACGGTGTACGCCTTACTAAATTTCTATTAGGGTGTCTGTGCCAAAGGAAAATATGGTTTACGCCATACTGAAATGAGTCAGATGTTTTATTCAAGAATTTACGATGAACATAAGAAGAAAAGCATGAATAAACATTTAGTTATCACGATACTTGGGGTGTTAACTTACAAATTAATGATGTAAAAATTCATTAGCAAAGTGCAATTAATTTAGGATGTACTGTAGATTTGTTTGATTACAACGATTTTCTCACGATTACGTATCTATTGTTCAGACTTTTGTTACTGTTCTTTAGTTTCTTTTACATTGTTACATTTTGGTTTATTTCAAGACATTGTCTACTGACGTTGTCTACAAATGAACTTCACACTATTATAACAAAGGAAAAGCAGAATAATTTTAAAAAGTTAAACAAAATTAAATTACTTAGATTAACTTTTTGGTTGTTAAAATTTTGATATGTAATTCTATAAATATTCTATTTTGATGGAACATCTAGAGAAATATTTCAAGATATTAACAGATGCAATTTGTTATTTTGTGATATAATGCATTTTCCCTTTATGATAACCGAATTTCAATTATATTATTCTACTGTTACATGCAGAAAACAAGAAATTAATACTCACGATACTGTACATCAGTAATTAATCCAATAGGCAATAGGCAATAGGCAATTAATTAATAGGCTAAAAAAATAACACTAAGTATATTTCAATGATTAAAAACTAATATTAAATGTATAAAAAACTGATGTTTTCGAATTTTTTCATAGCTGTACCGTTTTTGATTTCGAGTACGTCATTGACTGATGCACCGGAAATTATTTATTAATATTAGTACATCTGCAATGAATGATTAATAAAAAATATGTTACGGTGCATTAATTACTGATGTACGGTGTAGTGAATATCAATATTTTATATTCTGCTTGTACAATAATATACAAAAATACGCTAATTGATAACATTAAGTATACTGTGACAACTATTCTAATTGAAATCAAACCGTTGCCCGAAAAAGTAATGAAATCGGTTATACTAATAAAATGATAGTTATCAACTGTATTACAGTTATATTAATTTACAGTTGATCCAAATAAAAAGTACTCTTATTTTAATTAATGAGCTATAATTTAACGAAAAAACATTGTGATATTATAACCAACTTACTTTTCTCTAAGTAAATAATTATTGCACAATTTTAGACATGTCATATTTTAGAAATTTGATATTTTAGGCAACCATTTTTTCATTATATAATTGTTTTATTAAATGTTGATGAGTCATTTGTTAATCTAAATATTATACTTTGCATTTTAGGCAGCCGGAAGAGCAGCTTCAGCAGTCGATAGATTGACTGATGTTAGCAAATACACGGGTTCACATAAGCAACGTTTCGATGAGGCCGGCAAAGGTCGAGGAATTGCCGGTAGAAAGGACATACCAGATCAATCGGGATATGTGCAGGGTTTCAAAGAAGGCAACAAGGCTCATTAACCTTTGACCCTTCCGTCCATCTGCGATGAGTATCAGGCTACTCGACATCCCTGAAACAAAGCATATTAAATCATGTTATCGATCAACTATTCTCTTTCTCTATCTCACACATTTTGAACAAAAAATCTTTACAATTACACCAGAAAATTCGAACAATTGAATTTTAAATGATAAGACTTTAAAAATGGATAAAATGTTTAACAGAAAATATTTGTGACAATGAAACAATCAAATTTTAATAAGTTAAGACAAATCAATAATTGTGTTAATATTGTAAATAAAAGAGTAAAACAAAAAATGGCATATATATTATTAGTTTTAAATGCAGCATTAATTGATTATATGGTTTAATAAGTTTTATTTTCTTGGATAGCCACCACCGTGTTCGCTCTCATTTGCGACTCAATATCTATGCTTCCTTTCTATTCATTTTTTTATTGTGTTTTTACACTAAAATAACATTTGCAACAACTTGATTTAAATAGTAATAACAAAATTAGGAAAAATCATTCACATAAATAACACTTAAATTAATGTGCGAATTTCCATCACATACTGTTAAAGTAGCATGTAACTCGTTCAATGGCGCTTCTGTATGTATTTCAAAGATCGAAAAACAACCCCAACAAAATTACTATAATAGTAAATATGAAATATTGTTTTATGACGAATTATATTTTAAAAAATACTCTATTGTTTCAATGTTTTTAGTCAGTAGAGAAAGTATTCTTAATTCAAATGAAAGATTAAGTATTTCCTTCCGTGGTTTAATTAAAACTTCGTAATAATGTTGAAAAAAAAAAAAAAATAATCGTGGTTCTAAGATGAAAATTTTTGTATATTAAAATAAACGCGAAAAGTAATTTGTAAATTAAAGACATATTTTAAGTTCATCAAATACAAATATTCACTTGTACAAAATCAACTAAGATTGAATATTGTTTTCATATTTTAATAAGGCTGTTTATTATCATGTTTAACTAAATAGATAATTTAGTGCAATTTGTCAACTTAATTTTCACTTTTATATGAAAAAGACGTCAAATCACAGAATTTTTTGCAATTTTAACAACTTTTTAGAATTGTTAAATCAGAAAAGGAATTTTGTAACTGCAAATGTCATGGAATTTTAATACACGGTAATGTTCCATTGATTGATAACAATATTTGATCTTTTTTGATTCTGTATTGAACAAATTTATAGATTCATAATGATATTATAAAGAAGTATATTCAAGGCCTTAAACATATTTTAAACAAATTAATGAAAATGTAATAGTCGGCTTTAATATTATTTTGAAGAACTTGATCGTTGATTATAAACATATCAACCCTGATAGCTGTACGAATTATGCATACTCAAATTGAGGTATATTTTATGTCAAACAAATTTCGTTAAAATTTATATAAATTCTATATATGAATTATTGAAATTTGTTTTAAATATGCAGTATTCAATTCAATATTTACTCTATTATTGATGTTCAATTTAATCAACGAACAGGTTTACTTAGTATTAATTCAGAAATAATTTGTATTTATATAAAAAGATATCTATATATACATTGTACTTGATTTATAATTGTTATTTGTAACATACTAGAATGTAATGCTTAATTTGTTATTGTTGATTTTTGTTATTCAATTAATTAAGAAATGAAATGATTATGCGAATTATGAATAAAGATATATTAGAAATAATAAATAAATATATTATGCAGATAGATTATTTATAGTAATGATAGTTTTAATTATTTCTATAATTCAATAAAGACACTTTTATATATTATAATGAGTACAAATATGATTCAAAAAAGTCTTTAGACTATATATACAATTTATGCACAAATTTATTTGTAATATACAATAGAAATAATAAAAGTGTAAAAATTTGTGATCATTTTTTTGTCCAAATTTAAAAATTGTATAAATATAAAATGTGTAATGATATGAACAAACATTTTAAGATTGCAAATAAATGGAAAAGTTATGCTGAAATCAATCCATATATATATATTTTGTATATTAATATTATAAACTCCTTTATTTAATGCGTGTTTTAAACTGTCTTCAAATACAGAGACGATTAGATTCCCATTACAAATATTTGCTAATAAAAAAAATCTTCACATAATTCATTTGATTATAGGATATCTCTTAACATAACATACAATTATGTGGTTTGTATAAAACACGCAATGCTTGTGGTCTAGTTAAGAATGTAAACACAATAGGAAAAAAAGTATTCGAATCTTTTCCCAATAAAATATTCATTGTGAGTCAATGAAAAACCAGTAAAACTTTCAATGAAAAACAAATATGGCATAAATAAATAATACAAAATAAAGTACACAAATATTAACGACTGTAAAGTGGTGCCACCTATTCGCCGGCCGGTGCAAAGATGCTGCAACTTGCGTTTTTCAATTATTCTCTTTTGCAGCTGCATTAACAACACGTTCATTGCGAATATCAAAATTTTCCATTTTCTGAGAAGAAACAGGAGAAGAAAACTGAGAAAAGTAAGTATATAATTAAAAATAAAAGAAAAATAAATAAGTTGTGCAGAAAAACACTAATAAAATATTTATTTTAACCATAAAGTATTATTGATTTTTTTTTATTTTCAAAGTCAATAATTAAAATGATTTCGTTATTTTGTGCTACTTAATTTGAGTTATTTTATGTGACAAATAAACGAGGAATAGAAGAAATGAAAGTAAGAAAATACACAGCCATGTTGCATTCGCTTAACAGTTGGATTCTCATTCTCAGTGTGTGAGAAAATTTATATACGAATATTCCGCTTAAATCACGTGACGTTAAAAAGTTCCATTGGTCTCGTCCGGCCGGTTGTATCTCTCGCGACTCACGATAATATATACTCGAGTAATTGAAAACAATGTCTGCGTTGGTTGCCAACAACACTTTTCGTTTTGCCAGTAATTAGCAATAAAATCTTATTCCTTTTTATTTGGCTTGTAATTTCGTTCGTTCATTCGTTTTCTGCGAAAGTTTTATAGATACAGAGAGGTTCTTTGACTTAATGACAGTGCTGTCGTAGATACCATAAATGGAATCCATTTTGCAGACTTGTGATCGTTTGATTGTAATTGGAAAGAAAACATCCAAAATGTGAAATTGTTAAGCTTTTTTCTTGTGATTTGAGCTAATTAAAACAGTATTATAATTTAGATTTCTTGAGACATTTAGTCTAATGTTTAAAAAATGTTCAAATTTATTCCAAACGTTTCCAAATATTTTCATGCTTTTATTTCAAATTTTTTAATATTTTTTAATATTTTACAATTTTTTAACCGATTAAACAATTTTAGATTGCAATTTTAGACATTTTAGAAAATTATTAAAATTCCTATATATTTTACAACATATACAAATATTTAATCATTTTATTAATTTGTAAAATTTATTGCATTGTTAATAATATTAATATTATTTATTTTAATATTTTTTTTAAGTTTTGCACAAATTATGTTGAAATATCTTATTTATAAATATTCTCAAACA
>JABFPJ010004531.1:0-13646 GCA_022817425.1 Gryon sp. ZL-2020 | reverse complement strand
TTTTCTTACTTTTATTAGTTTCCTTTTATTATTTAGTGTTCATAGTTTTCTGTTTCTTTAAGTAAGTTATCTTAGTTTTGTTAATTTTATTAGTTCTCTTATTTTTCTTATTTTATTATTTTTTTTAGTTTTCTTAATCTTCTTCAGTGAAATCTTCAATTTTGATCTTCAATTTTGATATCGATATATTTGAACTTTCATTAACAAAATTCTCGCAATTTGCTTTTTTTGAACAACTGATTTTTCGTGACTTGTATAAATAATCAAAATCAAATATAAATAATTGTCACTTTTTAAAAATGATTTCAATCATATATTGAATTGAAAACAATCAATCATAGTTATTGCATAGTTTTAATTGTAGATCAAAAAAATTTTTTGATTTTTTTGTAAATAAAATACTTTTGCATTAAAATCATTGATTTTTTTCAAAAAAATCATTTCATTTAAATCGCGATTTAAATCAATTTAAATCTTTTGATTTAAATCATCTCAACCCTAATACATTCTAAATTGAAATAACATTTTTGTGACCAAACATTTGTTCTTTTTATTTTATATTTGCATTATAACATAAATGAAGTACAAAATATAATATTAAATATACAGTATAAAATTAAATATACAATTATGATACAATAAATTGTAAAAATCTTGAAACAAACCTCGGGGTTCTTTGATCCCATTACTATTTGTACTAAGGAGGATAAATGTTCCGGCTTCTTGAAAGCTTCTCGCAGTTCGACTGTTCCCTAAATAAAATGAATTTCAATTAAACCAACATTTAAAACATCAATTTCATTACCATTGTTATCATTCTTATAATACATAATTATAACATATAAAATATAATATAAAATTGCCAAATTAAAATGTGCTCACAGCACGTGCATATTTAGTTGAATGACATATTGACTGCATGCTTTTGATATCATAACTTACTTGCTTGATTGACTCATTGTCTGCGACTAATAACTTTGCCAATATATCTTCCATAATTTGCAATAAAAGCCTGGTTATTAATAACAATAATAATTGTTATATCAAAGTAATAACTTTGGCTAACCAATATATCTCTGCGGATTTGTCTCGTCTCTCACACACACTCTCGCTATTTATATTTCAGTAGTATAACCGTGCGTAATTAAATGCGAAAGCATGCTACACTGTAACTAGTTGTAATATCACTTCCCCGAGAAAACTCGTTACTTTGTTTATTATTTTTTGTTTTTAATTTCCAACTTTCAGTTATAGACCGTGTGTTGTGGTATATTATAATATTTTGCCACAGAAACGAGAGATAAATGTTTTATAATATATATTTATATATAATATAAAATATATACTGTAATTTCCGCGCTGATTATTCGTAAAAAACATTTCTGTCTTCCTTGTACCGATTGATTAGGGATGGGCGATGCTAACCGATTAATCGAAGCACCGAAGTTTTACATCGATTAATCGATGTTTTTTTATTTGATGTATGACGTTAATTATTTTTTATACGTCGATGTAAAATTTGTATTATTTTAGTGAAAAACATTTTGTATAAAAAAAAATTGGAAAATGTTTTTTATTCATCAAGTTAGAGAAAAACTAAATTATTAAATTGTAATGGAAAATTAAGTTAAACAAATAATGATTAATAAATCGAAGATTAAACAACAATTTTCTCGAATATCGATTATTTTTACATCGATTTGTTTTTCTATATTGCCCATCCCTACAATTGATGGTAAGTTGAGCAAGATAAAGATAGAAAATAAACCCACCTCATGTTTCTGATATAAAATTCTAGAATAAAAGTCACCAGAACACGTGATAAAACATGGAAATAAAATTAAAAGCATTGTTCTTATTTTTGTTTTCTTCATTTAATATTTGTTTTAAATAAATGTAAATAAAAATAATTGATTATAAATGTCAATAAATAATGTATAATATGTAATAAATAAAACATCAAAATATATTCTTAAATACTTCTTTTTAATGTTCTTAATAGCAAATAAAAATATTTATATGATTTTTAAATTCTTATATTTTAAAATCTAAAATATTCATTAACTTAAAATTGATCCGAAATCTGCAGTCATCGATGCAAAAGTTAAGTTAAAAGCATGGCAGCGAAATGTTGTTATCCGCTCACCCGGTTCAATATATTCAATTAAACAAAACCTGCAATAAAAATATTATTTAATCCAACGTAATCAATAGAATCAACAATCATGCATTGTTTCAAAATTTTATCGCGTGAAATGAGACTGTCGACGATGAAATATTGCATAAACAGTGAGAATGTGTTATTTTTGCGCAAAAACATAACCACAAATCAAAATAAAGTGCAACGATTATTACATATAAATGTTGCACGTTATTATGCTGATCATACGAGAGATAGTAGTGAGGAATATGAGGGTACAAAATATAATCCCAGCAAGACATTGATGTCACCCTTTCAGTATCAAAAATCCAAACAAAAGGAAACGTTTTTGGAATGTTTACGTCAATATCAACAGCAGTATGGACCAAAGACCAATGTTGTTAATTTCATTAAAATTGCCTTGAAATATATGGATGAATTTGGTGTTAATAAGGATTTAGACGTTTATAAAGAATTATTAAATTTATATCCAAAAGGACAGTATGTTCCTAAAACAATTTTTCAGGTTATTATTATTTATTATTATTATTATTATTAATTATTATTATTATTATTATTATTATTAAGTACATATTACTTTAATATAAATAATCATTAAATATATACAATTATACACCTGTTTAGCAAATGTTTTTCTATTATATAAAAGAACAATATTCTGCACTGGAAGTATTGACGAAAATGGAAAGAAATGGAGTATGTCCTGACGTTGAAACAGAAGAAATTCTCGTGAATGTTTTTGGCAAATGGGGAATGCCAGTAATGAAATGCCACAAGTTAACGTATTGGTTTCCAAAATTTCGCAACGCAACGCCCTGGCCTTTGCCCGACGAAATGCCATCCGAAACTCTGGAGCTGGCAAAGCTTATGATTCAACGAATCACGAGTGTCGATCTGGAGACTGTCGTTACGGTTTATGACACGAAAGATGTGGAACATTCGTTGGACAAAACGTGGATTGTCTCGGCTATGGCACCATTTCAGGAACAATTATTAAAGAAACACAATAAAAAGGAACCGTTGTTTGTAGAAGGTCCTTTTCGTGCGTGGATTAAAACACACAATTTGGAGTATTTTATTTTAAGAGCAAAACCACCGAAAGAAGGATATGTTATACCGGATTATGATCCTGATGGTAATTTAAAAATAATTTTAAGTTGACTTTAAATGAAATAATATTTTTGAAACAAAATGAATGATAAAATTAATTTATGAAATAATAAATAAATAAAACAAAAATTTTTATTATTAATTTTTAAATTAATGATATACTTATTTTATGAATCAATAAATAAATACCTTAAAGAAACCTTAAATAAATAGAAGGATTTTGCAGATACGTCAAAAATACGAATTCCACATCTAGAAGTGGACTTCAGCAGTGTTATTTTGTATCCAACTGTGCATGAACAAAACGACGGTATAATTATGTCAGTTTGTGCAACTGGCACGTCGACGAAAGATTCGTTGTTGTCTTGGATTCGATGTCTGCAAAAGGATCATCCTGCTTTAGATAATATACCGATTATTTTTACTTTAACAAAATCGACAAAAGGTGCGGATGATACGCCTAAGATAGATGAGAATAAAACTGAACAGATTGAAGAAAATAGATAGTAATGTTAAAAATTAATTTTATATAATATATATATATTTGTAAATAAATTACAGAATAAAGAAAGGATATTCGTATTTATTCATTAAATGTATGCAATTGTTTATGTAACAGAAATTAATATTTTTAAATCTGAAAATAAAGTAGTAAAATATGAACAAAATTGCATTATAAACGACAGAAAAAAATTTGAAAGAAAGATTAGTTAATGTTTATTGTTGAAAAAAGGCATAGTAAAATGAATAACTGATTAATCAATTACATTGCATTTATTAATATTATTAGAAACCTTCGCAGGAAAGATTTTCATAAAAACCTATACATTATGACACAAGCAATTCGCAGTCTTGTTCTAAATAATATTCACGGAAAAAAAGTATTTCAACCTCAATTTTATTATACAAAATTACAAAACTTTGTATATAAAATTTAATTGAAGTATTGTAAAAACTGATGGAATTTTAGTATCATTCAAGTAACTTAAATTAAAATACTTTATTTCTTGTTTTATAATAATTTTTGGAGTTATTAAATTCTTTAATTAGCATCATTTATCAATGTAATTTATGTTTCGATTGCATTTCAAATGCAGCAATTTTCACATTTTTTTCCGTCAATGATTAGAAACTTAAAGGATATGTAAGAAACGCACCATTATCCCAACTTATAAAAGAAACAAATTTGCTTTCTCGGAATTTATCTTTCCGTTTTTAATAAGATTTCAATTTCAATATTAAAGGAAAAAATGTACTTGTTTGCCATATCTTGTTTATCAGAATTGTTGAATCCAACTAAAAATTGCACAATGTTATACGCGATATTAGTAATTAATTTTAAAATGCAACAAATACATAGTTTAAATCCGCACAACGTAAGTGTTGTGACGATTTTTCTTCCGATTACATAACATGTCACAATCATTCTTATCATTTAATGACGTGATCATACGATTTTTCTTTGTTACACTATCTTGTGTTACGATCATTTCCACTTTTTCGTATACTTAAAAATTTCTTCCTTTTTTTTATTATTTATTTATTTGTAACACTAAGTGTATTAAAATCTATTTGATTAAACATACAGAAAAAAAGTTACTTTGATTCAAATAATCATAGATATAAGAATATTTATATTCATATAAATGCTTCTCTTTTATAGAATCTTTTTAAATAAATGAAATCATTTAAGGGGCAATATTAATAATCTTTTTTAAAAATAAAACTACAAAAATAAAATTATAATCTACTCAATTTCAAAAAGAATCAAAATGTGTTTTAATTAATGTTTAAAGCACGCCCTTAAATGCAATAACAATAATAAACCTTTTTCACATTCTAGTTGTTTTTCCAAAATGTCAATGGATCATAACTATTTTCATATTATTTTGAATTTCGAAAATTTGAATAATTACTACTTCTTGTCAGTTGAAAAAGATGTTATAATTTTGTTGAAATTATGATCCATTGTTTATACATAGCTTTTACGTCGTTACGATTACTTTCTTGGTTGTTGAATTACAATGGGACGAGAATTATGCACATTCCGACCGTTGTGGGTTGGAAGTGGTTTTTCATGAAAATGTTGTACTGCTTCTGGCGTATATTCCGAACTTCCTTTGCAAATTGCTCCGCTAATTATCATCGTTTTTGGAGGACTGCAAAAGTGTATTATTATTATTACACTTTATTTTTTTTACATTATTCATTATCGATATATTTTTACCAATTCAAAATTACAATAATTATTTATAAAATTGTTTGAAAATTAATTGTATAAAAAAGATAAATATTTAATTTGAAATAAATAATAATAATAGTTATTTCTTATAATGTTTAAATAATGTTTGTCAAATAATTATCAACACATCGGCATGATGGTCTTAAGGTGAAAGTCACTTTTAAGTCACCTTAATCCCAATGCATATTTCTATATTCATTATCAACTTAGCACAGTTAAAAACAAAACTCAAATATTATATAAATTAATAGTTATAAACAAACTAATAAGGCGTAGCATTATTTTGAAAATAAGTCATAATAAACAAAACAGTTTAACAAAAAATTTACTTTAAAAACAAATATTAATAAATAAATTAAAAAAAATAAATAAAAAAAATAAATAAATTTCTCAAAAGCATAAAAGCAAAGAACAGTTAAATTTATTTCGCATCAAATTCAAGTTATTTGTCTACCATTACACAAAGTTTACCTAGACGATGGTTTTGAGTCATCGTATTTTGCCTCTCTCTCTTCTTTCGGCGTTTTATGTTGCGTGATTCGCATTCCACCTGCTTTTACTGAAATCATCAAAAATAAATGCATAAATTTCCTTAAATTCTGAAAATATAACAATTACAACAAAATAGAAAAAAAAACAATAAAAAAAGACCAAGACCTTGATATTTAATGGCAATGTAAAATTCTTACCTGCCGGAGGATGGCCAGCTTTCAAAGTACATTCCTCGGTGCCCGACATTATAATTCGTAATTGAATTAAGTTGAATATAAAAAACTGGATATTTTGCAAAACAGCTGGAACAATTGTAGGATTGCAACAGTTGGAGAGCGGTTGATCTGTTAATGACGACGTGACAACCACAAGTTGGTCTGAAGTGGCGTTGTATTTATTTTCTTCCTTCCGTTTATGTGTGTGAGTTTAGGATGCTTTGTGTGAGTCGCTGTAATACGCGACTGCGAAAATGGAATAAAAGATGCGCGTTCAATTGAGGATTGATTGAAGCGCGAGTTTTGAATTACGTAATCGTCAGTTTTATTACTAAATCATTCATTTATTACTATTGTTCCAACAATATCAATCTTAATTGTTATATTTTGAGTTTAAAAATAAAAATAACTTCACATTAGAATCATAACTTGAATTTAAATATATTCAATTACTAAATTAATTAGATTAATTAGTTGAAATGGATTTGTTTAATGTATTATTCTTAGTAAATTAAAATTAGGATTGAGAAAAATGTATAAATCATAAATCTACAAATTCTGTATCCAAATTGAAATATTTATTAATTTAAAGAAGTGATATACAAAAATTATTGTTGCTCATTCTTCTGATCTTTATACATATAATGCAGATCCATACAGTCGTCCACAGAAATATCAACCCAACCAGTAGATTTTACATGATAAACTGTAAACAAAATATTATAAATGTAGTTATATATGCATTTTAGTTACATATAAATTTAGTTGCTCAATGATAATTAAAGAAAATTAAATGATTAAATTATGTTTAAAAAAAGTGTTCATTACCTCGAATAAGACCACCGCTAGCACCATCTCTGTGAGTGGCATGATAAATGGATCTTCTGCCAAGTTCATAAGCTTCCTCGTCAGTTAAATCCCATCTGTAACCAGAATCTAAAACACCATATGCATACAAAGAACCCGAACCAACGCTAAAAAGTTGTCCCGAAGTACGTGTGCCTTCGGAATCAATGTAGTACAAACTGGCTCCACGTTTGTCATAACCGGCAAACATCATACCTGTACAAAAATGTGAATCCCATTAATTGAATTATCCATCACAAATGTATCTGTATGTATTATTGTTATAAATAATGATGAATTACCAATACTAATTCCCATCCCTTTGTAACCATATATCATATTAGACAGCAGTTTACTAGCAGCAGCCACGGAAATGCGTTCGCGATTTCTTAATTCAAACATGCGACATTGTTTGGACAAAACTCGGTCCCAATAAACACAATCCGCCGCTCCACCGGCAATCGTGCCGATCATAAATTTATTGATCTCAACAATTTTCTTCATCGATTGAGAACCTGTGTAGAAACAATATTGAAATAATGAACTACAAATTATTATAAATTTTATTATATTATTTTAGTGTACATATTAAAAATATACACTTAGAGTCATATGATATGGATTTTTAGTATAAATTAATTAGATTATTATAAATACATTTTTTGTGGTAAAAATTTATGTCAAATGTCTCTCAGTGCATTATTATATTATTTCAATTGTAATGAATTGCTTTTCTCTGTGTTAAATATGTAATAAATACTATATGTATGGTATTTTGATGAAAAATTGGTTACCAATGAAGTCTCCACCAGTGGCTCTGGAATCTACAGCAACGACTATTCCGCCCTGATATTTAAATGCTAAGGTCGTTGTTCCATGATCAAAGTTGATTTTAATTTGATTTCCCTGGTCATCTTTACTGTTTGCGAAAAGTCCTAACTGTGCAACTGGCTATAAAATATTATTATTATTAGATTAGATTTTTAAATTCAAGTCAATATTTTAAACAAAATATAAATGTCCATTATTAACAAAACTATACACAATGATATTTAATTTTTGCATTCTAAAGTTTAATTTCTAAACACAATGTCAGATAGCAATAATAATTATTCAAAATAATTATTTATCATAAAATAAAGTTATACAATTAAAATGAAGAAAAAAATAACTTTCAAGCGAATTCATTTTCAAATGAAAATGAAAACATCATCGCGAATTTTCTAACCAAAAGATGCATGATCAAGCATTTTTCAACTTACAAAATGTGACAAATAAAATTACATACATTTGGAAACGGAGGCACAGCAAGTTGAGTGCAATCGGTGAAATTGGATATATTTCTGTAGTCCTCAAATTCTTCATTGCTGCTCGTTTTGTTGATTTTAATCAACGAATTAATACCACAAACTTCGGCCAACGCCATGTTTAACTCCGTTTTGATTTAACTCTTTTCTCACAATAAACTTAACATCAGTGGATGAAATTTCCAAACCTATCTGCAGATGTCACTAGCAGTTTATGTTGGTTAGAAATTCTGTCGATTGGCGCGCCTCCGTTTGTTCTCTTTTTTTAGATATACAATATTTTTTACGTCATGTTGCATTTCTAGAGTTCTAGTCAGTTCGTTTCGTAAAATCCCTTAGAGTTAATATATATATATATAATATAAACCACGGATTTATCTCATACAGTTTAAAAAAAAAAAAAAAAGCAAAACTTAATAACAATCAAAAAAAATGGTTAATATCCGCGGGGATAATCCGAATAATGGGAGCAGCGATGGTTTAACAATACGAGGTTTGACAAATAATTATTTATTGCTAAATAAGTTAATTCATGATGCAGTGGTTAAGTGTCGGTAGCACATTTCACAAATGTATTACATTCTTATGACACAATGCAAATTCATTCAAACATAATTTTTCCATTAATTATTTTGTCTAAAAAAAACTTAAATTATTCGACAGAGAAATTTCTCTCTTTGATGAAACATGACACATTTTACCACGACTCTTTTATTCTTTTTCATTAAATTTGCTCGATTTAATTTTAGGTTAGACTTAAATTTGCTATTCAAAATTGCATTATTTTTAGTTAATTATTGCACAACATTTTTGAGAGACATGTAATTCAAAATCAATCGTTCGTATTTTTTTAGTTGTCAACAAAGTTGTAAACAAAATATTGATGTTGAAAAATTGTATATTTGAAATTGCAAATTGTGTATTGCACAATTTAATTTCATAAGAAAGAATTGATTGTGTTATGTAATTTGTATTTATGATCAAATTTTATAATTCGATTTTGTATTTATATTTATATTCCAATACTTTGTGTTTTTATGTTTGAAGATTTCGCTCCGTTAAGTCCTTATGTCAATTTCCATCCGGATCATATTCCCAGTCAGCCCGAATACATATTTCCTGAAGGAAATGGAAGACAGCGAGGTCGTTTTGAAATAGCCTTTAGTCAAATTGGAATAGCATGTTTAGCAGGTGCAGGGATTGGTGGTGGCAGAGGATTATATCAGGGACTAAAGGCTACAACATTAGCTGGATATACTGGAAGACTTAGAGTTACACAGTAATTACAAATAAATTACATTTATTCATTTTGTTAACAAGACATTCAATTATTTGTATGCTTTAAAATGATGATAATTAAAATGTTTTTTCCTTTGTATAGTTTAATCAATCATGTCATGAAAAATGGAGCATCCTTGGCAAATACTCTGGGCGTGATATCACTTTTATACAGTAGTTTTGACTTTTTGTTATACCAAGCGAGAGAAACAGACGATTCTATTAACCAAATTGTGTCTTCGACAGCAACTGGATTGTTTTATAAATCTACAGGTAAAAAAGTTAATTTTAGGATGATTATGGTTTAGACGTTTTTAATGAAATTTTTCTCTTTTACATATAATAAAAATTATTCTCATTTACATTATAAATATTAAATTGTATAAATTGTTCTTTTTAGCTGGTTTACGAAAATGTGGAATGGCTGGTGGTATTGGATTTGGAATTGGCTCACTATATTGTTTATGGAAAAATCGCAATGGTATTTTCCCATATAGACAGTATATGGATTTTGCGTAAAACGTGTGTACGAGCAAATATGATACCAAAACTTTAAAAATTTGAATCAATTCACACAAGTGTATAAATTTATGTAGTAACAATAATAATTATTAATAATATGTAAATTAATTGCAATCATTTATAACGAAACAGCACAATTATTCAAACTATTGCCTGTATTCGAATCTAAGAATCAATGAAATAGCAACATTCGCGATTTTCTTTAATGACACTGTCTTAGGAGCCAATTTATATCAGATATAAAGTTGATATAAATGTACAGAAAAGACATAATACTGCTTCTTTTTTTATTGAAAAATGTAAATCGGGATGGTCGAAGAGTAAATAAATACTTCGAGTTAAAATATGGAGCACGCAAATATAATTTTATCCATTATTAAAAAAAAATTCACCTAAGGCTTCAATTCATTCGTTATCTCGACCATTCTGACTCGCGAAAGCTAAACATAAAAATTCAAAATTATTATTATTAATACATTATTATTTGGATTTTTCAAATAATTTTTATTAACAAATAAAAAATAAATAAATAATTCCAATATTTTGTTGATGTCACAATTAATAGTAAGTTTTTAAGTTAAGTTTTATAGAATATGCACGTCATGCGTTTACACCAAATATTACGAATAAATAAATAAATTAGATTTGTTGGATAAGAAACATAGAATTTAGCCAATGTAAATTCGTATATCATTTTACGAATTATATTAATGAAATAGATTATGTATGATGTTGCGATATCGTCTAAATTGTCAACTGACAATACGTTTTTATTTTAAAAAATGACGTTAAATAATAATTCATGATTCCATTGAAGAGAAGTGTTTAGTTACTTTTTTATTGATAGATTGTTAAAGTTAATGTAATTTTGTTTTTTAATAAATAATTTTTTAAATTCAGTCTTGAATGTTTATTACAGTTTCAATATTATACATAAATTCCTTTTATGCAATCAAGATAATTTATTTTTAACTTGAATTAAACATTAATAAATAATTGGCTCCTATTTAATAGTTTCCTGCTTATTTTATTTTCAACTTAATTTTTCAATTATACTAATTTAATTAAATTATTTTAATTAAATTAGTACAATTGAAAAATTTAATTAATTATATAATTAAATAAAATTAATTTAATTAAATTTACATTATATTATTGCAATTTCATCAAGATTATTAGAAATAATGTATTTATATTAAATATTTTTAAAGTTAGAAATCATATTTGCAAGATACTTTGATTGTTTCCATAAACTGTGTTATAAATCTAACTATTAATATTGAGTAACCATATAAAATTAAAAAATTAAAGTAATGACAAAATAAAAGTTAAAAATGATCTTTTAAATTGAACTCGTATTTAATAATAACAATTAAATTTGTATTTCCTCTTGCAGATTTATTCAGTAATGGTATTATGACAACCTGATCCACGACGCTAGTAACGAAACTTACTCATCTTGTAAATATACAGTAAATTTATGCAGTGTACGAAAACGAATGAATGTATGCAAAATAAATTCTAATAACTGGGATAATAATTTGCTTCTTATAATTTGAACTCAAAATTCCATTACTTTATTAATAACTTTTTCCATGCAATCGAACAATGAAATAAATTGAAGTTAAATAAAACATAGAATTATCTTCAATACTTTATCTACACTTTATTTATACATTTTAAATAATAATTTATTCTTAGAAGCCGTCATTTTGTTTAATATTTTATTTTGTTATTCATTTTAAGAAAACGAAATTTAAAGTGTTATTTTAGGAACTAAAAGTGAAAGTCAAGTAAATTACTAACTATTAACTATTACAAATAGTCACACAGCGATTGTTGAGTTCATATCGAACGTATATCTATATCTTATCAAAAATTTATCTTGGCGTACTGAAGAGACTGATAGGACGTAAATCTTTTTATACCTTTCAGTCATGTATAAATGCTGCAATGCAGCTTTTAATTAAAGTTCTTGTTACAATTGAAATACCTTTTTAATTATTATTATTTTACAATTATTTAATAATAATAATAATCACTAATTACTTTTTCCTTTTAAATCACCATAAAACACAAAATGTTTAAAGTTAATTAATTGTTCCAATTAAAAAGGGGAAATAAAACTTAAACTAGTGCGAGGAAATAAAAATTTCTGTGAAAACTTATCGCTGTGAAATCGTGGAACGTACGAAGGTGATAATTACTTTACTAATTGAAACAGATGTCAACAGCTTTATATGACATTACACTTAGCATGATTAAATTATTATTTACAGAGACACACAGACTGCTAAGTCGACCATTCTTTGGCTAAGCGACTTTTTCATATTACACACTCTGGCTCTTAAACTTTGGTCAGTCAAAAGTTCAAATAAACCATCCCAAAATTACGATGTTACAAACGTCGCTAGTAAATAAACAATCTTCTATATTTAAATTTGCCTTTTAAACTTTCTTGAGCTGCTGTTGAAGAAACAAGATTTCAACTACACATTTTTTTGTACTCAATTATTAAGCTAAAAAAAAACGACATTGATTTTGTCAAATTGATTTTGAACAATTAAACAAACAAAAAATATAACAAATTGACAAGAAGATGTCAAAGTACGGCTGAACAATGAACGAATTACGCGTGGAAGGTTTTCTGGCTGCGTTGTACAGCGCGTCAGTGGTGCTGTCAATAGTGTCAATAGTGTCATTAGTGGTGCCATGGGAGCATTGGAAACGAACCCTGGACGTTTGTCTGAACATGGATTGTGGCTGTATTTTGTACGGAGTAACGACCTTCAGTATGTTTATGGGAGGTGACGTTCAGGTCTGCACTTTTGGTGTTTATGCGCTCGTTCCAGTGTCAATAATTGGACTCTGTTTTGGCGGATATCATGGCTATCGCAGTTGCATTGGACGAAAGTATGATACTCCTCGAGTTGTTAGTCAAACCACTTATTATAATAATCATAATAATAGGAGTAATAATAATAACAGGTAAACAAAAAGAAATATTTAATTATTTCTTTAACGCAGGACTATCGTGAAGTAGCATATTATATATGGGGTTCCAATATTTTTTAAATATTTTACATCTTTTTTTAAATAAAATTTACTAAAAACTGTAATACACAACTTCTTAGCTAAAATTCACATTTTTTAAATATATTCTCATTATTTATTTACAGTCAAAATTAATTAATTAAGAGCTTATAAATTAAAGCATATATTTTTTCAAAAGAAAAATCTTTTTTTCTAAGATTTTTTTGTCACTCATGCATAAAAAGTGGCCATTTTCATACATCTTTCGAGGGCGCAAAGTGACTTTTATCGCCCTGGGGCGAATAAGTGCGCGCAAAGAATAAACAGGCGCAAAAATGAACTTTGCGCCCGCTTGCTTGCCCTGGGGCGAAAAAAGTCACTTTGCGCCCGTGAAAGATGTATTGAAAATTGACCACTTTTTTGCATTCGTAACAAAAAAT
>JABFPJ010004530.1:0-13646 GCA_022817425.1 Gryon sp. ZL-2020 | reverse complement strand
GAAATCTTTGTCTAATCGCTCGCTCGGCGATCCTGTATTTTTTGTCTTTGTTTTGCGTTTTTTTTTTTAAATTGTTAAAGCCCGCGGAAGTCTGCGCGGTGGAACACGGTCCACCGCGTGACAATTTATAAACAATACAACAATTTAATGTTTTATAACAAAAATATAACCAATGGCTTAACAACTGGACCAGAGGAATTTAATGTCACTTTCCCAACGGTCTGTTAATCGTTTCTGCCAACGATGGACTACACTACTTTGCCAGTACTATTCCGTTCGTAAATTACTACATGGGTGTTTGTATTTTTGGGCTATGCTCTATTCGCTGATCTTAATTTATTTTACTTTAACTAAATTATGTTTTTAGAATTTCTATGAAAGAGTTTTTGGAATGTTTTTACGATACTGCACAAGACTTTCGATATGAATTCGCCGAAACAGATGGTTAGTATCAATTATAAAGATGGTATTTTATTAATTAAAGATTTACAGTACAGCGTTTTGCGAATTACTTTAGAAAATCGCCCCGATGAAGAGATTCTCGTCTCAGAAATGTCGATGCAGGAAGTGCTCGAAGTGTCGGAAAGGTCAGATATTGACGAACCCTTAGCAGTTTACCATCCGAGACGCCGAAGAGCACGTCGAATTATAACGCGGAAAAGTAATTAATATTTTCATGGTAAAAGAACAAAATAAATATAACTTTTATCAAATTTTTTAGTCAATTGGTCGAAACCAAGAAATTGCGCAAGGTATAATAATGTAATTAAGATAAATAATGAATATTATTTTAAACTTTCCATGCAGGGATGGGAAATTTTTCATTAAATGATTTTTGAATAATGATTAATTTATTAATTAATGATTCATTTATTTATTCATACTTGATTTGAATAATAAATATCGAATTATTCATTTTCTTGAAATCTACTGTCAAAGTGCTACTTTTCATGTCTGAAATCAGCCGTAAAAGCTTCACTTTTTATTGTTACTTTTATATTGTGACAATGAACGGCATGCAAAAATAACCAGTATTGTGGCAGCATTGGCTGTCGACTCACAACTGCCAATGCTGGCCCGTGCTTGGGCGATTTATCATTTATGGCGGAATACTGAAATTTCCATCTGGGTGTATATAATTTTCTAATTTACGTTATAAATATGCATTAGTCGAAAACACTAGTAACGATTCACCAACGATTGACCGAAGCTGCGCCAGTTAATGGCCGAGCTTGGCATATTCAAAATAAATTAATCATGTTTTATATTTTTCATTACAAAATAAATATTTTTAACAACAAAGACTTAAAAATATATTATTAGTATCACCTAACTGTAGAAGTCCTTGTGACAGTCAAGGTCCTCATCGCAATCAAAGTCATTGTCCGAGACAGAATCTTCTTCCCGATCAAAGTGCACGTCGCCATCAAAGTCCTCGTCTCAAATTCTGGTCTCATTCAATGTTCTCGTGAAAGTCAAAATGTATGTCGCGGTTCAAATTCAAGTCCAAGTCTAAGTTCAAGTGTACGTCCAAGTCCTTGTGAAAGTCCAAGTCCAAATCCTGATGAAAGTCAAAATTCACGTCGCCGTTCAAGTCAAAGTCATAAACCAAGTTCAAGTCCAAGTCCAATTTCACGTCCAAATTCTGGGCACAGTAAAAGGCGCCGAATCATAAGTCCATCGCCCAGCCTTAGTTCTACCGAAAGTCAAAGTCCCCACGTCCAAACAAATCCACAACAAAAGTCTCAACCACAGAAAATTCCAAGTCCACAACAAAATTCTCAACCACAGCAAATGCCAAGTTTACTCATTGTCCCGACCCAACATCAACTTCGACCACAATCCAGTATCTTGAACCTTTGTGAAGTTTGCAAAACCGAGCAAGCCGAAGTAAAATTTATTCCGTGTGGACATGATTGTTGCTTTTATCCGTGCTTCAAATTAATTGAAATATTTAGTTGTTGCCCACATTGTGACGAAGAATTCACATCTTATGTATCTGTGTGAAGTTTTTTGGGCTTTTTCGTTAATTATTTTCAATTATTTAGTTGTTTTTATTTTTAGTTGATTACTTTTTTTAATCATACTATGTGCATGTTAAAGAAAATAAAAAATCTATGATGACGTAGAATATCGTGTTATATTTATTAAAAATTATTCGACACCACATTTAAGATTTTAATGTGGTGCCAGAGAAAAAATTATAAAAACATCAAAATTAATGCTTTTTATATGCTTCATAATAATTATTATATACATAAAATATACTGAGAAAAATAATATAATAGAAATTGTTATATTTGTAGCAATTATGCTATATACGTAAATTAGTAGAAAAATTACTATAAAATATAATAATAACTATTATGAATTATTACAATTTATATTTTACTAGTAAATGAGTCGCACCCTTCGGGAGCAAAGCCGGCCATTTCATTTTTGAATTTTACTAAATTTGTATATATACAAAATGTATACAAATATATATGCAAATATACAAATGTATATACAAACTAATTGCAATTTCAGAGAGAGCCTTGGTTTTTAAGAATGCATTTTACAGTAATTCTTCAATATTGTGATACATTTTTCCATTTTTCAAGTGTATATTATACTGAATGTTTAAGTTTAGAAATTTTAGATTTCTTTTTAAATATTCAAAACATTTTAGATCATGTTTGTTGTTCAAAAAACATGTAATAAACGATAAACTTTTTTTCAATGGACATTTTGTTCACGAACTTTTGCTCAATGGACGATTGAACAACGAACTTTTGCTCAATGGACGATTGTACAACGGACTTTTGTTCAGTCACTTTTTGCAGTTGTACAATCGTCCATTGAACACAAGTTTGTTGTACAATCGTTAGATGGGCAAAAATCAGCTGTACAAAAAAGAATTGATCAATTATTCGTTTGTACAATTGTCCGTTGAACAAATGTCCCCTGTTCAAAAGAACGTTGATCGAAAAAACTTTTTTTAATTTTAAACTTACTCAAAAAATTATTGTTCAATATGTTATTTGTACAATTGTCTGTTGTACAATCGTCCGCTGGTTAAAAGATATGTTGTTCATTAGATCATTGCTCAAAAAAATATACATCAAATGGGACCCAGCCGATTTTTCTATATAAATATTGATGTGACAATACAATATCAATTACATATATTATAATACATAAACATTTTTATTATAATTTTTTTGTTTTGTTTTAATACTATGATCGAATAAAGCTTTTTGTTTTATTATATTTATCATTAATACATTAAAAAAAAAATTACATGTTTTTAAAACTAAACTTCTTTAAAACAGTTTTTTCAATTTGATTTCCATTTTTTGATTCTCACAAACACGTACGTAAGTGTTTATTATAAATATAATAAGTTATTAATACTTTAGAAATAAGATTTTATTTTATATTCAAAAATATTATATTTGTAATCATTTATTAAATGAAATTTGTATTACTGCTGCCCACTGATGATTTACCTGCCCACTAAGTACCTCTTATCCTACTTTTATATTGATAGATAACAATTTATCAATAATTTTTTTCTCATTAATACTTACTCTCATTCATACATTACGAAAAAAAATATATTTAACATATTTGAAAATTGATTATATATTAAGATATTCTTATTTGTATAAATAGTTATTTAACTTATTTATGGCTGACATATCTAAATGTTATTCTACTGTTTTTGAACTAGGTCTTTTTTGAATGAAAACCTGAACTGGGACTTTCTTGAATGTACATTTCAACTGGGGCTTTTTTGAATGCAAAACTGGACTAGGGCTTTTTTGAATCAAAAACTGAACTGGGTCTTTCTTAAATACAAATCTGAATTGGGGCTATTTTGAAAGGAAGGGTTGAATTCATGCAGATAGTCTACACGGGGCCTATGGATCAAGCTTAATCCGGAGCAAAATAAAGAAGAAGTCTATATATCGAGTTAGGTCAAGTAAAAAAATATACGTTATTCAAATAAAATATACTTAGTTCAAGTATATACCAGTCAAGTATATACTTGGATTGAAATTATTCATTTTTTAGTATATATCCTAAAAGCAATTTACTAATAAAATTGATGTAATTTGATAAAACAATATTAATATTTATCTATTTTGTAACGCGGTCGCGAAAACAGATACTTTCCAGACGCAAAACAGTCGCGAATATGATTTTTTTTCCGACTGGTTTGCACCCGGAAAGCAGCGTTTTCCCGTCCTCGTTACAAAAAATATCGTACGTTACTTGGCAGAAAAGTAGTCTTTTCCCAGACTCGTAAGTTGGCACTCGGCTTCGCCTCGTGCAACTTACTTGGTCCAGAAAAGGACTATTTTCCTATCTAGTGACGTAATATATTATTGTTTAACTTACACACTGTCATGTTTCACTGTTCACTAGTTATTGATAATTAATCAATGAAGTAAGCAAAATCGACATTTCGATTTGCAAAAAGGTGCACTCTTTGCAAATCGAAATGTGAACAAAATTTAATTTACTTTATCGCTTATGCAATCATCTATTATTTTTTAAAATCTTATTTAAATAAGGTGCATTTTTATTCAGTGGTCGTTTGTATAATAGGATTTAAATCCCTATTAAATTTTATGATAATCTGTTGTCCGCTAAGCCAACTATCAGCAGTCACAATCTTCTGCTCCGGTTAAGAAATACTTTGTTGCATTGTTATTTTTTCTTAAATCTAATGCGGTGACAATAGTTTTTGATTAAACATTACGAAAGTACAACATTGAAATTTATATTAAAATTTATTTTATTCCTATCCACGAAATTTCTTTAAAAAAATTTATGATTCCTAAACGTAACCTGCAATATAATTTTAATATGTATTATACAATTTTATAACAAAATATATCGAAATAAAATATGACTAAACCCAATATAAAGATAAGTAACAATAAAGTATCATGAAAGATTCTATGAAATAGCAATAGAATGATTTTTTAAAATACCAAATAATCAGAGAATTGTTTGTTGTTGATTATTTAAGCATTTGTTTAAAACGTACTAAAAAATAAAGAACTCATTTTGCAGCTCTTATTGATATCATGTGAGGATAATCTAACGAAAGTAATTGTCAAGAAGATACCAACAATACTAACTAACAAAAGTAACTGATAAACCAAAATGATTATTATTAAAAATTATTATTATTTATTATTTATAGTTGTAATAATTCATATTTCCTTATTATATTGATGTATTATGATATTAATTTATTAATTTTATACTATTCTTTTATTATCAGTATTGTATTATGAAACTATTAGAGTGTGTTTATTAGTGTTGATAAACTTGCGTATGCACGCAAGTTTATCAACACTAGAATGTCTTTTTGTGGTATATCCCGCCAGAGCCATTGACAAAGTTTCTTTATGCTGATTTGTTCGTTCTCCAGTTCATTAAGTCGATGTCTGAGGAACAACTACATATTCGTAGGAACGCTGACTATTGGAGTATAGTTGATTCAACCATGCTTTTCATCAAGTATACTTATCCAACTACTACCAAATTTGGCTTATCCAAGACTGCTTAATCGAATTAACCTTAGACCGCCTTTTCTATGCATATATTGGTACCACACTTTTATGTAATTTAATATTTTGTATAAATTAATATTAACAAAAAATGTAAATACTTTTTTAACATTTAAAAGAAAAATATGTTATGGAGGAGAGTTAAAAATCAATTAAAAAGAGTTAAAAAGATACAAAGAGTTTTTTCTTAAGCCGGGAGTGGTCGTGCTTAATTGAGGGAGTGGTATTATTTGCTAGACATTCGTATTAGTATGCGTCACAATACTTTACAATAGTTAAGATATGTTTGGGATTAACGAATTAAGAACAATTTGTTAGTCGTCACGAAAACAAGTAGTCATGACGACTACTTGTTTTCGTGACGACTAACTTGTTTTGAGAACTAAAAGGCATTTTTATTTACATCCTAAAAGGGCTACAGTAAAAACTTTTGCTAAGTGTAAAACTATTGAACAATACACACGTATTTAACAATAGAATATTTTAGCACTAGTGGCTGTCAGGCCACTAGCATTTTTAAGTGATTTTTAAGAATGGATTAATTCTGATGTTCGTATTCACTCGGGCAGTTCTGGATCGGTATGAAATTATTTTCAAAGAATAATGAACATAACCTTATCTAAACATTAATAATAATTATGTGTCTGATAAAATTTGACCATGGTCGTTTACACAGGTCTGCACACTGCCTTGGAAAAAGTGGCTCCAGAAATGAAGCTGTTTAATTTCGTTATTAGCCGCATAGCGCATGTGTCGAGGGGAGTTTGTAGCAAACTTTTTGTTTACGTTTCAAATTTAACAATGTCACATGGTTGATTTTTTAACAAAAGAATAATTTTTTACAAAAGAATTTTTTATTAAAAATATAAAAATGTAGAGTATTTTATCTGCAATTTATTGTAATCACATCTTTGACATATTGAGGTTATGTTTAAAAAAAACATAATTACGAATGAAAAACTCCCCTCTACTATTACGCCATTTGGAAAAATTAGAATTTTCCGGCTTCAAAAGTGGTGCCACTTTTATACAACCGTGAATTTGACTGAAATGTCTTTAGTTTAATTATTCTTGTTTAAGCCTTTTTTTATTTTATTATTTTTTAACTGACATTTTTCTCCATTAATGTCATTGAGTAAATAAATTGGAATTATCCGAGCGAGTTCGAACTACTAGAATTCATTATTTAAAAATGCTACACGTGTTGCAAAAACGACATTTTTTGGCACGAGTGCTAACTTTATATAATACCGAAATATACTTTTATAGCACTCGTGGCAACTTCATATCTACAGAAAAGACTTTACCGTACTCGTGACTGCGTCACTCGTACAGAATTAATCAACGTTAGTCATTTTAGACTCATTAAAGAATGACTCCTAGTGTTATTATGTAATTTAAAATCTTTCCAAAAAACGACACCTAGGGGTATTTTATGCGTTATGTATTGACTTGAGTTACGGTCCTAATAACTTTTTTGTGTATATAAATATAAAAAAATCCCTACTAAGTGCGATCTCGTTCGAGTTTAAATTGTATTATCACAACTTGTATAAGTCTTTAATGAGTCTAAAATGACTAACGTTGATTTAAATTGAAATATGAAGCCAGTAATTTTTTCGTGAACATTGATAACGAAATATCCCTAGGAGTCGTGTTTTGGATGGATTTCGAATTATATAATTATATTATGAGTTAGTCTTTAATGAGTCTAAAATAATTGACTTTACTTTGAAATGAAAAATGATGCTAGTAACTTTTTTGTAAACATAAAAAGTAAAATACTCCTAGGTGTCGGTTTTTGGAAAGATTTTAAATTACATAATAACACTAGGAGTCAGTCTTTAATGAGTCTAAAATGATTAACGTTGATTTAAGTTAAAATATGAAGGCAGTAATTTTTTTTCAAACATTAATAACGAATTATTCATAGGAGTCGTCTTTTGGATGGATTTCGAATTATATAATTATGTTACAAGTTAGTCTTTAATGAGTCTAAAATAACTGAGAATACTTTGAAATGAAAAATGATGCTAGTAACTTTTTTGTAAATGTAAAAAGCAAAAAACCCCTAGGTGTCGTTTTTTGGAAAGATTTTAAATTACATAATAAAACTACGATTCAGTCTTTAATGAGTCTAAAATGAGTAACGTTGATTTAAGTTAAAATATGAAGGCAGTAATTTTTTCGTAAACATTGATAACGAAATATCCCTAGGAATCGTCTTTTGGATGGATTTCGAATTATATAATTATGTTACAAGTTAGTCTTTAATGAGTCTAAAATAACTGAGAATACTTTGAAATGAAAAATGATGATAGTAACCTTTTTATAAACATAAATACCAAAATACCCCTAGGTGTCGTTTTTTGGAAAGATTTTAAATTACATAATAAAACTACGATTCAGTCTTTAATGAGTCTAAAATAAGTAACGTTGATTTAAGTTGAAATATGAAGGCAGTAATTTTTTTTCAAACATTAATAACGAATTATCCCTAGGAATCGTCTTTTGGATGGATTTCGAATTATATATTTATATTACGAGTTAGTCTTTAATGAGTCTAAAATAACTGAGAATACTTTGAAATGAAAAATGATGATAGTAACCTTTTTATAAACATAAATACCAAAATACCCCTAGGTGTCGTTTTTAGAAAAGATTTTAAATTACATAATAACACTAGGAGTCAGTCTTTAATGAGTCCAAAATGACTAACTGATTTAAGTTGAAATATGAAGCGAGTAATTTGACTTCAGTTGGAATCTAATGATACTAACTTTTCGTAAACGTAAACAACAAAATATCCCTAGATGTCGGTTTTTCGGGTTATTTTTGAATTAAGTAATGGCAGTCACGATAAGTCTTTAATGAGTCTACAATAATTGACTTTGATTTAAATTAAAAATTTATTTCAAAAAAATTTATGCTAGTCACATTTTCGTAAACATAAATAACAAAATATCCCTATACGTGATCTTTTGGATTAATGTAGAATTGTATAATGACATTTTGTTATAGTCTTTAATGAGTCTAAAATTATCAGTTTATAGTCAGTTCAATAACTGCGTTGTTTAGGCTTTTTAATTTTTAGAAATAAATAGTTAATTTATTTATTTATATAAAAAAATACTTTTTTAACTTTTATACATTGAAATAGTTGGTCTTTAATGAGTCTAAAACTCATGTTTAATTTTAAACCTATTTGTAATGGTATATTATTGGTGGGGGTGCTGAGTTGAGCTCAACTCAGCACCCCCACCATGTTTTTTTTTAAATTTTGGCGAGTTTTGTGGTCCAAAACTCAATTTTTGTGGTCTTTAATTCTCTTTAATGAGTCTAAAATGATGCTTCATTTATAGCTAATTTCGATGAAGTGGGGGTGCTTGCTTTATTCATCTGTCTTGACTGTAATTTTCATCGAACTTACGGCCCCCCTTACGCATGCTTTCACCACCGGAAAATGTTGCAATCTAACCTTTGCCTTCGACTCTAAATTAGCCACCAAACTTTCGGAAACTGCACTAAGTTCCGCTCCGGTGTCGACCAAAGCGTACTCAAAATCATTGCCAATATTAATTCTCAACATCGGTGTCAGAGTTTCATTTTCTCCAGAATTATCTATTCGTTTTGAGCTTTCTGCCGAAAATTCCCCCATTGTCATTGTGTTAATCGACTGACTGTATTGATATAGTTCGTTTTCCGAATCAATTTTGCCCAAATTTTTCTCTAACTCTATTAATTTCAATATGTCGTACAAATTCTCGTCGCTCACCGATTCCGGAAGTTCGTTTATACTCATGCTACCCTTGGCTCGATCGTCTAATTCAACTACTTCATCATCAATTTCATTTCCCTGAAACAGTACGCGTAGGTTTTTCGTCTTATTCGATTCCTGTCCAAGATCTTTCCTGTTCATTTCACGATTTTGATAGTTGGACTTAATATCTTTTTTATCCCTATTTTGCGAGAAACCAGATACATTTGTACTCGTCGCAGTAACAGTTTCTTTATCATTTTCGGTTTTATGGTCATTACTTTTATAATTCTGTTTGAGATTGGTTCTCTTCCGGTCGTACTGGGTCTTTATCATATCTCTCAAAAAGAATTTTTCACTGTCTGATAGCTTAAGAAATTCCCCAGTCTAATCCATGATTTAGCCTCATCGCGCATACACTCATAGAATAACGAAATTCTCTCGGAATCCTCCAGACCGTCGCTTTGACAAACCCGTTCGTACGATGTAAGGAAGTACACGGGATTCTGTTTAATAACATTGCCATCAAATTGGTGCATACTGGTCCGATGTGCTTCCTTTATATACCTTACATTCACACGAGCGCCGTAAGCATGGCGATTTGCTTCCGATCGGTAGAGTCCGCTGTAGTCCCCTGCCGTAGGTATCCCACCAGTCTCCCTTGATCGAACTTCCGGAACATCTTGTCGTTGATTCGTTGGCAGTTGTTGCCCCAAGAAACGTTGATCAATTTGAATTTCCGGTTGTGTCGTAAAACGTTGGTTGACTTGCATTTCCCGTTGCCCCAAAAAACTTCGGTTAACTTGAGCTTCCGGTTGTGTCGCAAAATGTTGGTTAAATTGCACTTCCGGTTGCCCCAAAAAACTTTGATTAACTTGAGCTTCCGGTTGTGCCGGAACACTTTGGTTGAACTGGATTTCCGGTAGGACCAGAAAACGTAGTTGTCTAGATTGATATTCGGGCTGATTTCTCGGCCACTTCAAAAAAACCAATTCCGTTTGCGCATGTACTGGTAGTTGTTGGTGATTCGCCACGGAACCTGCTCGGCTAATCCCGATATCATTCCCGGAAATGTTCCTCTGAGTCCCATATACTGTCGAATATGGTTGATTAGAATATCCGATCGGGTCGCCATGGGCCGCTGCTGATTGCGTTGAACTGGTCACACATTGACTGTCATGCGTATTCAGCACTTGATTTGACTGACTTGCTATCAGACTAGCCACTTCCGCTTGTCCAACGGAAACCGAAGTGGACACATCACACCGACACTTTGAGGTTGAAATACTTCTCCCGGATGTCGGATTATGGATTGAGCAGAAGATGACTCTTCGCGAGAATGTTGTTGCGGCAATGAGCTATTATAATTCCGATCGATACGGCCGCTCTCTTGATCGGCCAAGTTGGCCAACAATTGCGACGTTACGCGATTCTGGCGAGCCACTGCCGATTGCAATTGATGTTCAACTTCTGTGATGTTGCGCTGGAACGCCTTGACCATATCCGCGACCATTTCTTCCATTCGAGTAAACCAACGATCGTTGTAAACGCGTTCTCCCAGCACTACCGGCCGCACTTGCGGTCGCACGTTTGGATCTCCCTTCCTACGATTTCCGGAAGGCTCATCCTGAACATTACCGGGATTTCGGTCAGTACGACACTGGCCGAAATCCCGGCCAGTCTTTTTTCACCTTGCGGCGTTGCATTTTTATAAGTAATGGCATTATTTGAAGAAGAAGTATCTGGAACTGGGATTTCAGATTCATTAGGTTATGATAATTGCAATTATAATAATTTTGGCATTGAATTTAAATAATTCAAAGCTTATAATAACCATTAGATGATGGTTAAAAATGTATATATTGATTTTCAATTTCCAAATTAACTATTCCTTCAGTTTTTGATATTATCAGGCGGGATTTTTTCTAGTAGCTTTGGAAGTCAGGCCGAATAATCTTCCGTAGGGATTTTTCAAAATTTTTTGATTTTCCCGTAAAACAATATAATATTTATATTATAATTATATTGTAATCTATAAGAAACATTAACTCTATGAAAAGTTTGATAACACAGTTGGATTTCAGGGAAAAATACATATCAAGTATTAAAGTTTAATTAGATTTCATCAGATCTATTGCATAGCTGATATTTCAATTAAACCTCTTCTTAAATAAGTTTCAATTTTTGTGTTCGTACTCTCTAAAGGTTTTTAGATGCAAAAAATCTGTTTTGGACATTTCTTGAGTTTTCATCCCACTTGAAAATAGCTGTTAAAATAATAATTTTTTTTTCATTCGATGAACGTAATATTTTTTAAGGGACTGTTATTGTTATTTATAACTAGTTTTAATTAAATTAAAACTAGTTAAAAAACGTAAGTTAAATTAATAATTATTATTAATTATTAATTAATATTTATTCATATTGTTAATAATTATTTCATCAAATTAGGAACATTATTTCAAGTATAAAATAATTCAAAGTATTTGCAAGAAATAAATCGCTTGTCGAGTAATGTTTTATATTATTGTTGAAATTCTTATAACAAGCTAAAATTCAAATTTCTATGATATAACGATAATGACTATTAATTATAATAATAATGTTGACATATTTTTAAATTAAAATATGATCTCTCACAGAACAAAATATATTGCAAAATATATGCACAAATATATGTAAAATAGATAAGACATATTTTTGGCAAAAAGTTAGATTATTTAAGTATATATAAACATATTTTTTCGAAAATATGTTATATATTTTCAAGCGGTGGACCGTGTTCGACCGCGCAGACTTCCGCGGGCTTTAACAATTTAAAAAAACTCAAAAACAAAGACAAAAAATACAGGATCGCCGAGCGAGCGATCAGGCAAAGATTTCGTCGTAACGGCAACGGACAAATAAAATATAAAAAAATTATTAACTCACGTAATAAAAAGAATTGAAAAAAAACGGAGTTGCTTGGCTCGTTGGCTTTGGCTGGCTGGCTTCGCTGGCTTGAGGTTGGCTGGCTGCTGGCTGGCGGCTGGCAATGTGCGGGGGCGGCTGGCACAATTTGGCAGGGCTTGAATGGTGGGGCAAATTCGCGCACACACGACCGGGCACGACAACGTTGGTCGGCCCTCTGCGAGCGCACGGCAAAGGGCAAGGCGCCACGGCTCGCAGAGTGCGATTCGGGGGTCACGTGTCAACTGGCCCGTCAGGTGCTGCCTAATTAATAGCGACGAACTATATATCATAGATCGCTCGCGCAGCAGTGATTCCGCGGATCCGTAACCATCGGTTACAATATTTCGAATATATCCAAAAAGTTGGATATTTTTGCATATATTATCAAAATATAGTTTCCGTCATGAGGGATAAGTCAATTGAAAATCGTTGTGAATAAAATAATATTTTATTCACAACGTTTCTTTGATATGCTTTAAGTGCCTTAAAGCATATCAAACTTATTGACCGAAGAAAAACATTATAAATATAATTTCAAAAATGGTCGAACTTAAAAAAAATTATTAACACTTATTTTGAAAGCTGTCAAAATTAAAGAAAACTCAATAATTAATTAAAACATAATACAATACAAGTATATTGAAACTTGAACAATTGAAAATAAGCCATTTCTCGCAAAAAGATTTTTAACTTTTTTTTTAAATACGCACCAGAAAATATCAGATATGATATGTAGATTGTATATATATAGGTCACTATTACTATTTATGCCGATCAATCTTTCTTTTTCCTTTTTTGACTGAACATTTCACAGAGTAATGTTATCTTTAAATTATATACTCAAGTACTAAACTGAAAACTTTGGACGCATTTTCCTCTAAACAGCATTTTTAAAACTAGTGGATAAAATTACTCATAGTTACTCATGTTTGTCTAAAAAACGTTTATCATCATAAAATGACCATCATAAAATTTAAATTAAATTAAATTAAATTAAAAGGCAATGCTTATTATAGGTAAAGAAAAAATTTGTTGTTTAAACTAACAGTCTTTTTTTTAATGACTCAAATTCCTACTAATGTTTAACAATCCTTTAACCTTCCGATGCCCAAGCTCAGATCCATAACAAAAGTGACGAAGCGGGGCGACTAGGTCGCCCCAGCCGGTTTTTTATTTATTCAAGTAATATAATGTAAAAAAGCATACTTTTATTATTAAAATATTTTTATTATATTATTGACAACTCAACTATTACATTATAATCACTTTGGCAACAAAAAAGGAACATTAAAATAATAGACATAATATCTGTAATATTCTGAACAATAACACTTGAATACATCACTCGCTTCCGGAACTATTGTTGC
>JABFPJ010004529.1:0-13648 GCA_022817425.1 Gryon sp. ZL-2020 | reverse complement strand
AGAACATTCCCTAGGGAGAAAAAAGGCACGAGTGACGAAAAAACAAATTTAATCTTAATTAAATTAATATAAATATAAAATATTATATCTGTTATATCATTTTTATATCTGTAAATGTACAATAAATTATAGACTTTTTAGTTTTATACATAACATATAATAATAGTTGACTTTTTAAAGACTTTTCTATTTAAGTCAAGTAATATTTATGAATTTTCATTACATTTGACAGTCCGAGCCATTTTGGAAAGCAGTTGATGTTAACGATGTTACAAACTATTTGGATTATGTCGTAAAACCAATGGATTTATCTTTATTGGAATCTAATGTACGATCTAAACTTTATGGCAGTACAGATGCTTTTATGGCTGACGCAAAATGGATACAACACAATTGTATTGTATTTAATACATGTAAGTATTACAACCGCTCATATTTATAATTTATATTATAGTGCGTTAATCATTTACATAAAGCATTTCAATGATTATTGCATTTAATTGCAAATAAATTAATTTAATCATTTCATATTATAAATATTGTCTACAGTTGTTTTTTAATTTATTAATTTTAAAGTAAACAATAAATAATAAAACAATATTTGTTCATAATTTTTTAAGGGGATACGCAACGATAAAATTGAGATCTTTCTAAAAATTGTATTTGATGATATTTAAAATGATGTGTGTATACTAAACTAGATCAGTAAATGTAGAACATACGTCATTAAGTCAAAAAATGTTTTAAATTCTATTTAAAAGTAGCGTTAATTATTTCTGAAACTCCTTCCTTAATTGTTTAAAAGAAGTTCTTTATATTTTTCTTTTTTTATATTTTTTACAGTCTTTTTTTAATTCTGTCTCTGAAATTTGTTTTCCATTTGATTTTTTTTATAGTCAAGTTAATTGCATAAAAGACTGAGTTCCGCAAATATTTTCAGTATCACATATTTCAATGTACTTCGTTCAATTTGCTCAGATATATTCATTTAGTAATAATAAAATTGAGATGAATGAAAAACATACCTTTTATTATAACTAAATTGTTTAATTAAAAAGAAAAAATAAAACTGATGAATAATCGAATGAACATAATAATTTCTCAAAAGATTCTTCGGATGTTGCAGGTGGCGGAGTGTATGCGGATACTCTAAAGCTAACAAATGCTGCTAAACAGATGATCAAAGTAGCGCGACAGGAGGTGTCAGAAATGGAGGCTTGTCCAGACTGTTACGCTCACGGGCGTAATTTGCCCCGACCGATGCAGTCGTGGTTCATCGAGCCTTGTCAACGTCCACACACCCTCGTTTGGGCCAAACTTAAAGGCTTTCCATTTTGGCCGGCTAAAGCGATGCCACGCGTGAACGGCCAGGGATTTGTGGACGTGCGTTTTTTTGGAGCGCACGATCGCGCGTGGGTCTCTCCCAAGGACATGTACTTATACTCACGTGAGCCGCCAACGTCTTTTCCGCGTAAGCGTAAGCAAGACTTAGACGATTGTGTTAAAGAAATTGAGCGTCATTGTCAGAAGCTTGCAATGGTCTTTGGTGAGTTTACGTTTGCTCCTCCAAAAGTGCAATATAATCCTCAAGATTGTGATCAGATTAAGCTACTGCTGCCACATTATGATCCTTCGCAGCCGGCTTCGAAATTAATGGGTGCAGCAATGCGCAAAAGATCGATCGCAAACAAAAAGGGTACACCAGCGAAGAAGAAGAGTGAAGAAGATGACGAACAGCAGAATAACAAGAGTGATGTCAAAGACGAAAACAAGGATGATGACTTGATGATGGCACCGGAAGTTAAAAAAGCTAAACTTGACACTAGCAAGAGCAGTAACGACGACAAATCCAGCAGTAGCGACAGTGGCGCAACAACGCCTGTGTCAGATAAAGACAAAAGCAACAATAGTCCTGCATTGAAACGACGTAATGGCTTCTTTGGTGACAAAAGTACATCGACGGGAGAAATCAAGGCCAATCATCATCCCAAAAAGTTGTCGGCCATTTTGCCCAGTCGTATCTCCAAAAGACGAACCTCTAGTGCAAAAACAACGCCGGACAAGACGTCGAAGTTGTTGAATAAAGTCGACTCGCCAGAAGCGTCGAAGAAAATATCACTGCTATCAACGAGCTCAAGCAAAACAGTACCACCGATCACGATCGTGAAAAGTCCATTGAAAAAAAATGAAGCGACGTCGTTGCTAAACAAAACAGCGACGACGAATGTTGGCGTTGCTGCAAAGCAACAGAAGTCGTTACTCTTCTTTGTCGTTAATAACGACAAGAATGCGATGAAACGCGTTGCCAGCAGTTCCCCGAATAAGATTTCAATTAGCACGACATCACTTACAACAACAACGGCGACGACCACGACGTCCACAAATATTAAGCAGGAGCCTCGTAGTGCTATGAATTCGTCGAGTTCGTCCCCAGTGCCTGAAGAAAATCGAAAAGAAGCGAGAGCGCGTAAATCTTTTGCCAACAAGGTACCCAGTTTCCCGCAACAAGACAGGATACCACCGCTGGACTCGCGACATACGTCATACCCTTCCTCGCCGATGGTTATTATTCCCAACTATCAAACGGATGGCAGTAGAATCACGTCGTCTTATCAAATACCCCCGGCCGAGGCGGGTCCGCTTAGTGCGAACCTTAATAAGGGCGCGCAAGAACTCGCACGCCGAATGGCGCAACTTATCGAGGAGAGTCTCAAGGATATTGCGCAAAATAATCTTGAGATGTATGAAAATTCCAGCGACAGTTATCGAGCGAGTATTCACATGTTGCAGCTCAAAATTGAAAAGCTTAAATGGCAACATCAAGAAGAAATTACGGAAATGCAACATAATTATGGTTGGTTTTGTTTTTGAAATTCTTACTTGTATGTAATAGCTGAGTTACAAAATTATCAATCACAGAATATTTTTTTCAGTCAGTAGCAAGTATTATTTTTTAATTTTATTTTATATTAGAACATTTTGGAAAATTGGGAATTGTGAATAAATTCACATTAAAAAAATATGTAATACGACATACAAAATATTAAATACTTAAACAAATTGTTTCTCTTACAAATAGAATATCTTTAACTTGTAAAAATATTTATGATTCTATGATTAATAGATTACAATGTTTTCTCAAAAGTCCATACATTTTTGCAAAATGTATTGTATCCATTTTTTTGCAAATGTCTCAGAAAATTTAATGAACTGCAGTATGTAATTGATCAAAAATTTGTTGTCAAAATTTAGATTAGTCTTGCGAAAAATGTAGCAAATTCAATAGCCTTTTTTTAAGAAGCCATTCTGCAAAATTATCTTAAATTGTGTAAACAATATTTATTCATACTACACAATTGTTGAAATCTCTTTTTCTATTATCTTAAGCATTTTTAATATCATAAAAAGAGTCATAGATTAATTTCGCACAATTATATTATCTGAGTATGAATTTATTAAAAAATATCGATTAATCTAAAATAAATGCAATATATATTTTTATTTTAGAACGTAACTTAAAAGAAATGAGGTCAAGTCTGGAAGCTGAGATGCAAAGGATGCTCGAAGAGACGCAAAAATTAGCTGAAGAGCAACGTCGAAAAAGCATTGAGGAAACGAAGAAGAAACAATGGTGTGCGTTGTGTGGAAAAGAAGCTAATTTTTATTGTTGTTGGAACACGTCTTACTGCAATTATCCATGTCAAGAGGCACATTGGTCAGTGCATATGAGCAGTTGCACGCAACAGGCATACGAAACAATAGCGCCCAATAATGCACAGCAACAACAAATGCTACCGAAGCTCAAAAACGTTATATCAAGTGCGTGAAAACTAACTGGCTCATTAATTCAACTTTTATTGCTGGATACGTGACTTTTCCACGCAAATATCTTGTACTGTATAAATTCGTGGTGCATGTCGGTTTTTTACAGCTCAAAATCACTGTGAAAATTGAAGCACTATTATGTAGATCTATAATAAATACATCTCAACTTTTGTACGAAAAGAAGTAGCTTCAGTTCAATTCATTCAACGAATGATAATGTAATTTTTTTCAGTTTTACAAACAACATCGACGTCAAACAAGCGTTTTTGTTATTATTTTTTTTTATTTCTAAATTACTTATACTTTGGATAATATTGTTAAAATTGTCTCATATTGTAAAGAAGTAGAACAAAATTTGCACTATATTTTCGATAAAATATAACCTGTACGTTCGTTGAATTTTGTTTATTCTAAATTGCATCGTACATTATCTGAAAGATGTTGAATCTAAAGACAAACATAATGTAATTACAGATATATTTTTGAAATGCTCTGTTTATTGTTGTTTGTATATGTGAATTATTTCTATATATAAATTTATATTTAATCGACCTTTTTTTACGTACACAAACGTTATAAAATAGAATTATATTTTATAACATTAAACTGTGTTTTATTGTATATTTATATATATTGCCATCTTTGATATTTTTACATTTATTCATTGAAGTATAAGTTTCCTAGAAATTTTTTGCGTGAAATATGAGAAGAGGTATGCATGTGTGTATGTTTGGGTTATGATTTTCCTTTAGTACATACTGTCAATGTATATCAAACGAATTTTGTGTGTAAATAGTTAACTGAATTAGGTGTAATTGAAATTTTTTTAAATTAACTTAATTACATGTAATTGATCGATTATTTAAATTGATTTAAATAAAGGAATTATATGTAATTAAAATTAATGATTTTCAATTACTCAAATGATAAACTAAGCTGAACTTAAGCTTAATTAATTCAAGTATGAATGATATAGTTTTTTGTATTTTTTGAGTTTTAATATCGTAATTCAAAGTAAAATATAAAATTTGCTCAAACATTGAAAACTGACTTCATTTTTGCAGTATTTTAATTTTTTTTTCTATTGTTGACATAAACAAAGTTAAACAAATATTTGTAACAACAAATTATTTTTCAAACTTATTATTATGCAGACTGATATCAAGGTAAGTGTAAATATTACTCAATTTTAAATTACTATTTATATTTTAATTTACTTACAAAATAATAAACTTGTTATCAATCTTATAATATTATACTGCCTAAAAATAATGTAATTATTTGTATACTTTCTTACATGGGAATGTATTAAAAATAATATTAAAATTTATATTTATATGTTATAAATAATTCGTTATTAATAAATAATACAATATTAATATTTTTTACACTTATAAATAGTAATGAATAATTTAAAATGAATTATACAATGAAGTTGTGTAAGGAAAAAGGTATAATTAAAAAAACTTAATATATATTAATTGTTGAATAAAATTAAATGTCAATGAAAAATACAAAATTGAAAGGAAATTAAAAGTGAGATATAAAGATGGTGGCGCGAGTGTCGCGCAAATTTGAAGTGCGCGCGCCGCATTTGTGACGTGCTGACGAGTAAAAGAATTTTTAGGGGAAAAAATATAGTGTTAGCTGTTAGGGTTTCTGGGCGCTGGGCGGTCGTGCAGCAGCAGTTGGTTTTGACGTTTTTGAGGTTAGATCGTACGTGTGTGTGTGCGGTTAGGTGTCTCGTGGTTGTCGGTGGCGGAATCACGCATCTGAATTGTTTTCACGTCGCAGACTAGGGCGCGTACCGCGTGCTCATAAACGACGACTCAAAGCAAGTCATTGAATCAAGACACCACCAAATAAATACAATGTCGTTGGCGAGTCGTTGCAGGATAACGCGAGTGCATCGGATGGCCGATCTGGCCGTCTGACGAATAGAGTCACTCATTAACGCGATCTAACAATGTTGTAATTAATTGTTGATATTGTTTTGTGCGAACAGCGAAATGGTGAAAGAAAAGCCAAATTCCATACGCATATACGATGCCGAGGGCTACCGTCGACGTGCCGCGTGCATCTGCGTCAAGAGCGACCTCGAGGATGAGGTCAATTTTTACAATTTTATATTTTTTTTCATTTATCATTCCCATTTTGTCACTTTTCATTTTAAACATCGTCACATTTTATTTGTTATTACAACTTCTCAATGTTATATTTAAAAACACTGTCAAAATGCATTGTTTATATTGGCTTCAGTTTAATCGATAATATAATTTATACCATGTCATTTACATTTCATTTTTTTATTTACAGGCATTTTATTATCAGCAAAGTCAATTATATTTGTTTGGATTACTTGAATTAACACAAGATTAATAATAAACTAAGTCAGATGCACGAATACATGTATACATTAACCCACACAGCTATACAAATAAGCAATTGAATGTAGAGAACAAGTTTTTAGTTATGTGATATATTTTGATGATGCAATTTTATGTTGTTCTGTCTTAATATTTATCTTAAATAATGACTGTATTTCTATTAATATTGATTGATTATAAATGAGCTGGAAAAATGCTTCTTTTGCATTTGTTTATATTTATTTGCTTGTGTTCAAACATTTTAATGGCTAACGCTGTTTAAAGCGAATGATGTATATATATATATATTTATCTGGCTTTGGAACTGAAAACGAATTCGGGCAACGTAAACAGAAAGCTAATATAAGAGTATTTCAATAAATTCTACCTGCTCAATTGATCGATATAATTAAAAGAATAACTTGTAATTGCATGAACATCATTTTGTTTGAATGTTTAACCAAATTAATTTAGTTTCAAATCACACTACCCGAAAATATGCCACTTTGGAGTGTCTATTTACATGTTTACATATATTCACGCACACTTATCGTATTTATATCTATATCTGTTTCTTGAAAAGATCAACTTGTTGTTTCGTATTTGACATCAACAGCCAATCTTAATTTACATTAACCATTGATTAGGTTTTCATCATAATGGAAAGATGTTTTCTTTTAAACTGATTAAATAAGGTCTAAAAATAAATAGATTATGTGTACTGAAAGAGACTGATTATTGTTAATATATATGGTAATTTTTGTATTGTTTTTGGACACTTTGGCACTATATACAGGGTACGATATTTTTAATAGCAGTTTAACAACGGCGTTGCGCAATTCGGCGTTTTTGACGTTTGTTGTGTCGACAACAATAATCTTCATTGTGTATCAACGTTGTTCCGCTTTCAATACGTGCCAGCGACCGACAGACGATCTATGAAATTATCTATATTAAAGTTTTGCATGGCTGGCGAACATTCATTGGCAACACTCCGAAAAATGTATCGTAGTTTTCATCTACTGTTTGACTTTTTTTTTTATTATTCACTTCTAATCTAGTTAATAATCATTCAAAGTCATATTGTCTCTCAGTCGATAATACAAATAAATAAGTTCTCGTGCGCCTTGTTGGTCAATTATAAATTCATTCAATGAATTTAACTTGAATTGAATTTAACATGAAACAAATTACATAGTCAATCAAAGAAAAAAAAATGATAATTATTTTATATTGATGAATGTTTTCTGTTGTTATTTAAGAATTTTAGTTTATTATGATTTATAAAATATATATAATATATACTTGAAGATATTTTGTAGTAGTTACAACACTATTTTATTTATTTCAAGAAAACAGGGGGTATGGTTTTGTAGTAATTCTGGCTTCTGTATAAGATCCCACAATCATATCATAAGCTATAATTCTACAGATTTTCAATTAGCCTAATTGAGTAAAGGTAAAATGTTTTCTTTCAGATGAAAAAAGTACCTTACTTGAAATCAGAAATATTTTTTTTTCATTAAAATACGCTGAATATCAATTTTATAGATTTTATTAGGAATTATATTTATTCGAACAAAAATTTATTTTTATCCATTTTTTTGTAGTACACATATATAAATCATCATATGAAAATTATATTTGAATACCATTTTACTATAGCTGTCTAAATGAAAAGAAGCATTAATGAATGAAATGAGAAAAGCGAAAGATTCGGATTTAAAACAGGAAATTGACGTCATTGCAAATGTATAATCTATGAAAAATGTGCCAAAGTGTGACGACAAACAAATTATTGAAAGATAATTTACTTTAAAATTAGGTGCTTAATTTATAAATATGTATTATATTTACTTGAAAAACGCAGAATTATCTTTTTTTTTTTTTTTTTTTTTTTTTTTTTTTTTTTGTTTTCATTGCAATAATTTTGTCATTTAAAAAGTGTACATAATACTATATTTTTAAGTGTAATTTTTAAATTAAGCGTTGTTACAATGTAATGTTTGTAAAAATATTATATTGTGTTATATGGGATGATTAATAGAGGAAATGAAATTTGCAGGTTCTCCTCGTGACTTCCAGCAGGAGACCAGACAGCTGGATTGTTCCTGGAGGTGGAGTGGAGCCCGATGAAGAACCTGCTGTGACTGCTCTAAGAGAAGTCAGGGAAGAAGCCGGAGTGCTTGGTCATTTAGGTCGATGTCTTGGAGTGTTTGAGGTAAACATAAGATATATATAAATATATAATAGTGTTTTTCAAGGTATTTATAATAATTAAAGGATTAATTACATCTAAAATTGAAATCATAGAACATCCAGAAGATATAATTATGTTTCACTTAATATTTTAATATTGCTTAATGATTTAATTGAATAAATGAAACATTTGAATTTTGTTTTTCAGGTCATATATTTTTAGTCACATAAGTAGATATATATAGTAAATAAAGCTTTGCCGTTTGATTTGTGCAAAAATTGTATGTTTCAACAAACATATTATATTCTAATATCAACAGTAAATTATACACGGTGAAAAAATTTTTGATAAATTTGATCAAATATGTAATACATTTTATTCAACTTTTAGTAATGCCGTGACGAGAGCAAGATTTTGAGAAAAATTATTGATTTTTTGAACAATTTTTCATGATTGTTTTCTAATTTTTAATGAAAAGTTAAGTAATTTTTCGGAACATCTTGCTCTCTCATCATGCACCGCATGACTAAAAGTTAAATAAAATGTATTACATATTTGATAAATTTAAATTTTTTCAACTTTTAATTTTTAATAAAAAATTGTTTGTCGTGTATTAAAGAAATTATAATAATGAAAAGTGGAATTATATTATATATATATAGTTTTACCTTAAAAATTTCAAAGTTTACAAATAATGTATACATTTTAAATTGTTAATATTCAATTATCAATTAAAAGTTAATAAATTCATGAAAACATTTAACTGGAAACAAATAATAACTGTATTACGAATTCAATTAAATATGCCGACTGATACAAATGATATTTATTTCTGTAATTTTAAAGTCATTTAAGCATGCAACAATCAAATAGTTCAATTATAAATTATATTACAATCAATTCATCAATATTATTGAAATTATGAAAATGTGTAGGTCAAATAGAGTGAAACAAAATGCCGGCTAATGTCAAAGTTCATTTTATTTTACAAAAACAATTTGTTTTCTCTGAAGAGCGTAATGTCAAAGATTACTTCAGCAATTTAATGAATAATTATGTTTCAAATACATAAAACATATTCGTTTTTACTGTATTTTAAGTTGTTAAATTAGACAAATAAATATCTTAATCGTTGACTAATGTAACATTTTATTTATAATGTTTATTTCGTCAATTATTCTTTTTCAATTGATTAAAATTAATAATCATTTCAATTTATACGCATGTAAGTGAGAAGTTATTGATATACATTACAAATAGTTGTACTTAAACATTATTTTTTGATTAATTAATAAATAATAAATAACTTTCAGTATATTATTTTCGTTATATATACTGAATCAAATGAACATGAATATTACATGAAATAACTTTCATATAGTCCATTTAACGTTAACATCAAAGCAAAAATAAGTTTCGCTATTGTATATTCTCTTTTTTTGTCTTTCTTTTTATATATCATATCGACGGTGAATGAATACATTATATATATACTGATTATCTGACTGAAAACGAATACATTATATATACTGATTATTTGACTGAAACTTATTTCCCAAAGTTTCAAGGTAGAAAAGTGTTTGGTGTTTAATCACAAAAGTTATTTAATTGAATCAACTTTATTTTAAAAGTAACTTTTTTGTACATAATTGTTTATTTTTTAAAATATGTTACTTATAATTTCTTTGATTTTAATAAGTAAAAATTTGTGTTTGATTTCAAATAAATAACTAAACCAAAAGTAGCATTGATTATAATCAATGCTACTTTTGGTTTATTTTGAATTATAATTCAAAATAATAAAATTGATTTTTAATGACTTAATAACTTCTATTTGTGCCTAAAACTTGCACAAATTAAATTAAAGTAATATAAAAAATATTTATAATTGATGATATTTGTAATAATAGTTGTATTATTTGAACAGAACACCGAGCACAAACATCGAACGCAAGTATGGGTGATGCGTGTGACGGAGGAATTGCCAGAATGGGAGGATTCGCGTGCCATCGGTCGCAAGCGCAAGTGGTTCAAGATTTCAGACGCATTGATGCAGCTGGCCCAGCACAAGCCAATTCAACGAACTTATTTGCATTGTCTGCACAAGACAAATCCGCGACACAATACCCCAAGTCTCGGTGCTGGCCACCACAATCATAGCCCAAATGCGGCTTCCATCTCATTGATGAACAACCATCCAGCTACAAACAGTCCACACTTGAACAATCTCAGCTAACGCGTCTTCTCTTTGTTCATCATTTGCGAATCAACAAAAATATGCAGTTAAAGTGAGCAACATTGTCGATCTATAAAAACTATAAAATCGAGGGAGAAAAACAACACGAACGAACAAAGCAAACAATGATGAAAAATATAAATAAATAGCGAGTTCAAAAAGACAGATGAAAGACATGGAAAAGGAACAACATACATACAATCGAAGGCCCTATTCTCCTCCTCCCCTCTCCAATCTTGAATGATTATTATCGCTGTATTTTATACATGTAACTATCTGGATTATAATACCTACGATTACTATGGATTGCTATATCTAATAAACTGATCCAGAAAAGGGACAGATTGTCATACTTTTCAAAAATCCCCATCAATTCACAACGAAGATACAACATTTTGCATAAGTTATCTCAGTTTCTTTGTTATAAATCATTCTGATTAATTAATTTTTTTGTTCTTTCATAAAATCATTTATTTTCGACATTAAGAAGTAATGATAAGCTAATTTATTATCGCCGGAGAACAAAAGTTCTTGCTAAGTTTTTGCACAAAAGTACAATGCGACTGATCCGCAAGATTATTACTTTGAGGAAACTTTGATCAAGATTTGTAAATATAGAAAATTATGTTTAACGTTGTTCATCATTTTTTATTAAAAAAACTCATTGAGACGTTCAGTTAATGTACATACTGTAGATTATGATTTTGGATATACTGTGTCATAATAGTCATGATTTATATAAATTCAATTTTATTATTGCTATTATTATACATTATCATTATTATTATTATAATTATTATCAATATTAGATTTATTAGTATTATACTACAATTATTATTATCAATTCTATGTCTTTTCATATTAACATTAATATTATTTTAAGAAGCTATATAAAATAAAGACAATTTTATTGGTATGAATGGTTGATTTTATTATGATTTCCAATACTTATGAGTTTTATATGGAATAATCGACATGAAGTTTTAAATTGGAATTTAAATTTTGATGTATACTTGTATTTAAATGGAAGATTGAAAAAAGTTTATATTTAGTGAAATTATTTGCAATAAATCAGGGTTGCGCTTATTTTTTGCGCTCAGGATTGCTAATATAAATTATAAAAGATTATTTAGCAAAGTAAAAGTAAATTACATAAGTAGTTCTACCGAGGATAGTACTAGTTACATCGTTTAAAGTCGATATTTAAAATGTCAATTTTTTAAATTAAGAACTTTCTCTTTTTTATTAAGATTTTGTCTATTTCAATAATTTGCATATTGCAATTCGCACTCGTGTTTTGCAGTTTTTAGAACCGGTGTGCTTTTTAAAAACTGCATTTTCGGCTTATATGTAACAAAAAGTATCGTTTGCATCATGAAAAATAAACGAAAATTCCTTTTCGTCACACATTTTCGCAAAGTCAGACTTTGCTCCCTGTTTTTCAGAAACAAAGTTTGATTTATACTTGCGCCGATATAGTATATTATATGCTCCTCGTAATAGTACATTATCTCCCTTGGTACAAAATATATCATTTTTAACGAGGACGGAAAAACGCTTCCTTCCAGATGAAAATCAGTTGGCAAAATTATCACTTTCGCAAATGTTTTGGATCTGAAAATAAGCTGTTTTCATGAACGAGTTCCAAAAATATCCATTAACCTATTAAGGTCCAAACAGACGGATTTTAACGACATTTTTCAACGTCATTTTTTGCAAACAATATAGGTTTGAAAAAATTTGACAAAAATTATGGATTTGATAAAAATAACTATGGATAAAATGATACACTACACTGGGAAAAATAAAATGAAAAATCAGTCTAGTCCACCAATATTGTATTACCAACATCGAAACAGCATTGTTACAACGGTATTATCCACCAATCAGACCAAAAAATACTAAATCAATCTTGAAAACAGACTAATACATCATTGGGTCGTCATTACTAGTTACCAATACTGATTCAACACAGACTAATACAGCACTGGTTGTCAGTATGCTCAACAATAGAGATTCAGCATTGAAAAGGGACTGAATCAGTAGTTTATTTTTCTCAGTGTATATAAATGAAAAATTTCAATCTTTCGGTGGCCATATTGGATACCACCATTTTGGTTTTTAAAATTTAAATGTATACACATTGAAGCTTAGGGTCAGACACGAAATTTTAACCTTAATCAATTTTTGGTATTCTATTTATGTCTGAAAAATAGTATATTACGCAATAAGAGTGATGACATTGGCAATCCGTTTTCCCGAGCGGATTTTCCAAGCCAAGCCGAATACGAGGTTTGCCGAAGGAAGGGAAAAATGCTGTTTTTCGAAAACTCCCTAGAAAGGAAAAGAGCACTTTCCCTCCCCGAGTGACGAAAATTTTTGCATTATTTTATCACTTAATTCTAAAAGTACAATCAATTTTCAATAAGCACTAATATTTGCTAAATTTTTTAAAACCTATACACGGAAAATAATTTTCTACAACGGTGACTGTCCGTGACAGGGAATATCCTTGTAATAACTGAAATATGTTAAAAAGCAAGGCATTTCATTGTCCGAATCGTATTGCCAAATGCGATTCGCAGTGATATTCCCTGCGCGAGACATTGCCTGCGAAAACACGCAGCATCAACGCTTTTCGCAGGCAAATGCAATGAGCGCGCATTAAAAATCAATGCGCCGGTCAACGAAACTTCGCGCGCTAATGAAAAATCACGCGATTCGATATCCCGCCTCGATATAAAATGACATGCAATTACATAAAATGTATTAATTAATATTACACATAGAGACAAGCATTTTTATTTCTTAAATAAATACAATTTAGTTAAACAAATTCAGAAATAATTATATCCATCTCGACAAAATTTAACAAATTTTGTTAAATTTTGACAAAATTTTACAAAAGTTAACAAATTCAAATTCGATGAATTTAGATTTGTTAACTCTTCACTGTTGTCATTCATTTTACCTTTTATAAAGTAAAAGTAACTGAAAAATTGTATGGAAAAAACGTAAATT
>JABFPJ010004528.1:0-13654 GCA_022817425.1 Gryon sp. ZL-2020 | reverse complement strand
TTAGTTATTCTACAATTAACGTACAATTTAATACAATTAAAGCAAACTGATTTTTCATTGGTCGTCATTTAAATCTATTTGATACAATTTGAAAAAGCTTATTTAAATTGTAATATGGACATAAACACAATTTGGAAATCTTATTTAAATTGTTTTTCGGTTGCTGGGAGTGACTCACAATTAGCTCACACTGAGTAGGAAATTGTGCATATCATGTAAATCCCATGTGAGTAATTTGTGATTTACATGTGAATTCACAGTTAACTCACCGTTAACTCAAAACAAAAATTGTGGTTGTCTGGGAACATAAATCCGAATAGTAAAAATACTTTTTAGGCATAAGGCGAATTTACAAAAGTAAATAAAAACACATTGTTGTTTCATCTTAGTGGATATCAATATTCAATGCTTTAAATTATCTAATTTAAAGCATTGAATTAATTGAATGCTTTAAATTAGATAATTTACAGCATTGAATATTGATATCCACTAAGATGAAACAACAATGTGTTTTTATTTACTTTTGTAAATTCGCCTTATGCCTAAAAAGTATTTTCACTATTCGGATTTATGTTCATTCGGCGCTACGACTTTTACGGACAAAGTCACTTTCGGCGCTGTAATCTTTCGGTCAAGTGTACGTTCGGAGGTGCGAATATTCGGCGTTACATCGGTTCGGCGTTGTAACCATTCGGTCTTACGTACGGATCCCCATTGGATGCTTAGTCTTCTACTCTTCTTATATCTATAGTCACTGTCTATAGTCACTGGTTCAAGTTTATAAGTGATCGCCGCCATAATCATAACAAACAAAAGCAGTTCAAGTTTATCTTCATCTAATAATCATTTATAGCCATCAAAGACAATTACTACGTCGCTACGTTTAGTGTATTTTAATTCTTAATCATTGTATTGTAACAATGGCAAGGTTAATTAAAATTGACGGTGGTCTTGGTGAAGGGGCAAGTATTTTCTTTAAATTTGTAATAAATAATAAATAAAAGTCTTATTTTTTATATTTATTAAATTGTAATAATTGTGTAGGGAGGACAAGTTTTAAGGATGGCTTTGAGTTTGAGTACTCTTTTTGAAATTCCAGTTGAGATTGACAATATTCGTGCTGGAAGACCAAAACCGGGTTTAGCTGCTCAACATTTAAAAGGTGAAAAAAATATTTGTTGAACTTGTCAATGCAATGTTCATGTAATATATATAAAAATTAACTAATATGCCATCGAAATTCAATGCAAAATTATTTGCAATTAAACAATAAAGTAATATTAAAAGAAATATTATATTTTTGAAAATTAATCAAATTATAATCTTTGAAGAATTGAGTTTTAATCTATCAATTTGCTCTAAATCCGAATAACAAATATTAAGGTGATTCTTCAATTAAATTCACTGCTTCTCTCTTCCACTAATGGAGTCACCATTAGCTCTTTCCTTTTTGCTCTTACATGGCTGAAGAATCACCTTAATATACTTCGCAGGGAGTCAGAGAAGATAATGTGGTCTAGTTAATTAATTCTTACTTGACAATATTACATTAAATGAAAGTTTATTCTGTGTGTTAAATCTTACAGAATTATTAAAACGCATACATAGTTGGTTAAAAATATACAAAGAAAAATGAAGAAAAAATGAGACGAACATTGTTATTCGTTACCAAAAAAATCGTTACCCTGTTGAAAAAAAAATGATAAAAACTGTAGTAGATTAAGTTAAAAAACATAAACAAAAGCCGCAAAGGTCTTTTGTTTAAAATGTTATATACTGTTTTATACAATTGAAAAAGTTATTTTATTAGTTCATGCTAATAGAAGCTATTAGATCCTTATAGGAAAATTAACTAATAAGGGCATAAGAAATCATAGATACTAATATAAGTATTTTCTATAAGTATTTTTCAACAGGGTACATTACCGTTTCTTAATGACAAAATTAACGCGTTACTGCAATATATTATATTAAACATCTTCATTACATATAATATATTAAATACAATACGTTATAAACATTATAATAAAAAATATCTATAATCTTCTTAATAATAAACATTTTTTTTTATTGAAAAGGAATTGAATTAACAAGAGATTTATGCAATGCACATGTAACTGGAGCATATATCGGATCGACCAGATTAGAATTTCGACCTGGTAAATTGCACTGTCAGAAGACGACATTCGTCGCAGATACAGGAACAGCTGGTTGTATTTGTTTATTGGCACAAGTTGCCCTTCCTTGTGCACTTTATGCTCCGACTTCAAATTCGATTAATTTAGTACTCAAAGGTGGGACAAATGTACCAATGGGTCCTCAAATTGAGTATCTCACTGAAGTATTTCGACCGATTTTGAATAAATTTGGTGGTGATTTTGATTTTAATGTTGTCAGAAGGTAAAAGAGGTTCCAATTATTTGTATTACTTATCATTATTTAACCCTTCATCGCCGAAGTCGGTATAACATACCGACCTACGCTCCAGTATCCACGGCCTATTCAAATTAAGATATTTCAATAACGGTTGCACATAATTTAATGAAAAAAATCATACATATGTTTGAAAACTATCTTCATAATTATGTATATGTATTTTTTTATTTCACTCACATTTTTATTGCAAAAGAAATTCTTGAAATATTCCTGGATATTGACCAGCGCGCGCGGCCGTCGGTACGTGAAGGGTTAAATATATCTAAATGGATATGATTTTTTAGAGGATATTATCCTAAAGGCGGAGGAGAATTTCATATGCAAGTGAGACCGGTAAACTATTTAAAATCGGTAGAAATGTTGGATCCAGGAAGTCCTGTTTCTATAACAGGATGGTCTTACGTTGCCGGAGCCGTTCACATAAATGTAAATTTTTTGTTCTTTAATCGTAAAAAAAACATTTGCAAATGTTTTAATTTCATATCTTAAGTAAGACAAATATATTTATACTTTGAACTTTAGATTCAAAATCATTATAATTTCAAGTCATTTGTTACTAAATAAAAAAATGTCATTTTTTATTATTGTATTAATATAAAAGTAATATACATATATTTAATATTATATATTAATTTTGTATATAATATTTTTTTCTATTACTTGATAAGTAATGCTAAAAACATGAATAATTTAATTTGTTTTTTGTCATCTTAATTAATTGTTTAAATTTAATTATTATTATCCATATTAGCTAACTCTTGAGTTTATTTTGTATTATTGTTTTTCATTAAATGTTATTTAAGTCGAAGTTACATTAACGATTAATACATTATTTTTAGAATATATTCTCATTTTTTTATACAAAAAACATTTATATGTAAAATACAAAAGTCATAGAAAAGCTTTGTTTCTAAATTACATGATATTAAGAAATATATCGAAAAATTATTAAAACGTATGAGAGTTGAATATTTGTATGTAAGAGATAAGTTTATGTAGTAATTTTCACAAAATTATTATTATTAAAAGTATGTTTATTTAATCTATTTATTTTAAATATAAAATTATTAGGAAGCTTCTAAAATGGCAGATGATGCAAAACGTGTATTGAATGAAACATTAAGGAAACATGACATACACATTCCACCGATAGACATTATGGTGTACAAAGAAAGTCCGACTGATGCAGTTGGACATGGTTCTGGAATAAAGTACATAAAACTTATGTTATATAAACTAAAAAAATAAAAGAAGCAATGAATATTAATAGCCAATTCAAAACTTTTCAGTTTAATATGTAAAACAAGTAGCGATTGCATTTTGGGAGGATCTGGTTTAGGATCGAAAAGAGATCGAAATTCACCCGGCGTCGATGCTGCGAATGGAATTATTAAAACTTTATTGACGAAATCTTGCGTAGACGAACATGGACAAGATCAAGTAATATAAAAAATTTAGTCAAATACATATATAATGTTTTTATGCACCTCGGGAGCGGATAGAAGTGGAACTAACTCGTCCGACGGGCGAGAAGTTACTCTCGAGTCTCGAGCCACTTTTCACCCACTCCCTCGGCACATAAAATAATGTAAAAGTCTCGGGCGCAGTGGCGCCCTCGGCACTAAATAACTATTGGTATATAGAATTTCAATAAATTTTAAATGTTTTTTTTTTATTTAGATCATCATCTTAATGGCTTTGGCAAAAGGACGTTCGAGAATATTAATTGGAGAAAATAAACTATCTAGTCATACGGAAACATCAATAAAAGTCACAGAATTGATGTTAGCCGACAAAGGCTTAACATTTGAATTAAAGCGACTAAATGAAGACAGTGGACCTTTTGTACTAGAATGCAATGGTTGTGGTTTAAATAATGTTATAAGAGTTTATTAAAAATTTTAAATCCATTTACTGAGAAACTTTTTATTATAATAATTAACACTTTATCATTAATGTTCTTTCCTTAAACAACCTCAGGCATATATTAGAAATTTAATTAGACATTTCTAATATATACCACATATTTTATGTATATGTCTATCTACAGAAGTATACATAAAATGTATTTCTCAACGATTTATCGATTATATTATCTGTGTTTAATTAAACAAAATAATGTTATAATTAATGTCAATTTTTTTATATAAAATTACATACAATCTGGGCCTATTAACCCCTGATTGAAAAATATATTATTTGATTAATATAAAAGATCAATGAGCAAATAAAAAAGGAAAAACATTGAGATAAAACTAACTCAGGCTTAATCCATATATAAAATTCAATAAAAATAAAAACAATATAAAAGTTAAGTACTTTTATAATTCTCTATATTAAAAGACACTTTATATGGTACAATCATAGTTACTCAGACTTATTACTAGCGAAACGCTTTTTCATATTTTAATGAAATTTTTGTTTCAAAATGTTTAGGATTTAAAAAAATAGATAAAAATGTCCTTATTGTCTTGTAATAAATCATTAACAAACGAAATAATTATTATAAAAAAATAATAAATAAAAAGAAAGGGATGTAGCAGGAAACACTAAAGGGGCCATCTCCATAAACATCAGGTCTCTGCAGATGATGTTATCCTAATTCTCAGCAATACATAAAACATTTTATATATTTCAATAAAAATTTTGAAAAAATTATAGTCATAACAATTTTTACATTTTTTTGAATATTGAACTGAAATATGCAGATACATTTGTAATCAATAATTTTTACATAACATTGAATCTTACAAAACTTCACTCAATTCACACAATATTGTAAACAACATGTTTAGTCTATTTATAGGTATTTACAGAATTAAAAAAATGTTTTGAAAATCTTTTGCACAGTTATTAAAACATCACACGTAAATTCTAATTAAAACACATGGAAAATCACTATTATCAGCTCTATAAATGCAGGAATACAAAACTTATTTTAGAACAACGTAAAAAGAAAAAAAAATTATTCTTTTTTAGACCGAAAAAATGGTTCAATTATTCGCAGGAACTCATTCTCAAAATTTTCGCCAGAAAAACGGTCAACTGATGCTCTAAAAAATGAATATAGCGAAACTGATTGAAATTTGATTAGGTAACTTAGAATATAAACTAAGATGTACTCATTTTTTAATACCTGGCAGCATTTCGTATTGCATTACGATCATCCGGTCTTAAGCACAAAATATATAAAATTACTTTAGCATATTCTTCAGCATCTACAGCGAGAAAGCCATTTCGACTTCCAGGTTGCGTTTCAATTATATCCATTCTGAAAACAGAAGAAAGGAAGTAATTTACACATAAGTTTAGTTTATAATTGTTCTTAAGTATTTCTATAAATGCATAATTTATTAACCTTGGACCACCAGAATTGTGTGCAATCATAATAAGTCCCGCAGCCATATTCTCCACGACGCTAATGCCAAAATGTTCATTCCACATTGCATGTAAACCAATGGTTCCCATTTGTAATTCGTCTATCAATTCAGAATACGGAACGTTGATTTTAAATTCAACATTGGTCTCTAATGACAAATGCTTCGCCAAATCCTCCATGTCTTTCACACGAATTTCATCCTCGTGATTTCGGCAGGAACCAATTAAAACCAGTTTCACCTATTGAAACATGAACACATTATTTTTTTATGTCTTTTAAATTATAATTATTTCATACATCCGACATTTATTTCACATGTTAGAATGTCAAAGAAATGAAAGTCACAGAACTATAAATGTCATATGTATTGAAAATTACATTTAAGATAAATTCATTAATTTTCTTAAATTTTCAATTAATAAAAAATGTAATAATGAATATCACAATTATAGTAACTATAAATAAATATATTTAATTAGGAATTTTATATTATAAATCTATAATGAAAAATTACAAATATATATATATGTTACCGGCAAAGCCCGAAATCCGGCAAAGCCTAGCATTGCCTAGAGTTTTAGGCAATGTTGTCGTGTTTCGGGCTTTGCCTAACACTTTGCCACTGTTGCATGCAACATTGCCTGATTAAAACAATAAAAAAAAATAAAATTAAAAATTATTGAAAAAAATATTTATTTCTGCAAGAGAGTTCAGAATGGCAACGAGAGTTACATTTTATGTTATTCGATAAACAGTAACAACTTTTTAAAACACACTTAGTTTTACAATTGCATTTTTTAACACCTTGACCTCCGTTTAACGAAAGTTTTGAAACAATTTGCTTAAGAGTTAACTCAGTTCTGTCAATATTATTTAAAGAAATAAGTTGTTCTTTTGTCGCGTTAAATTGTGAGCGTACAAAATATTCTGAAATAGTGCCTTCTGAAAATCCGATTTTATATAAATCGTCTTTAACTTCGACGATCACGCCTAACAGATTTCTTAAATCTGTTCGACAATTTCTTCATTTTTTTGGCTTGATGTCCTAAACCTTCGCGCGCTTTTATCCGACTTTCGATCACGTTTTTCTTTCGTTTTCTAACAAACTTTTCAAAAGGATCCAACGGTGTATCTGTTATCGGCGGCTCGTCTATGTACGTGTGTACTTGTGTCTCGCTCTCTCTATATATCAAATCAAATCGACGCTTCTTACGTAAAAAGAGTTAACTCAAATTTTGTGTATAAAAAGAGTTATCTCAGAAATTTTATGCAAAAGGAGTTATCTTAGATTTTTTGTAAAAAAAGAGTTATCTCAGAAATTTTGTACAAAAGGAGTTATTTCAAATTTTTTGTGCAAAAGGTGATATCTCAAACTTTTTCTATAAAAGGATTTATTTCAGATTTTCATTGTAAAAGGAAATATCTCAAATTTTTCTTGTAAAAGGAGTTATCTCAGATTCTTATTGTAAAAGGAGATATCTCAAACTTTTCTAGTAAAAGGAGTTATCTCAAATTTTCATTGTAAAAGGAGATATCTCAATCTTTTCTTGTAAAAGGAGTTATCTCAGATTTTCATTGTAAAAGAAGTTATTTCACTTTCTCTGTCAATATTAACATTTTTTTATAACGACGTCCCAAGTAAAAATTTGACTATAGGCATTGTCTACTTTTTACAAGACACTTGTAAGGCAACTGTGAATTTAACTTGTCAAGGCAAAACTTACGAAAAACTTGCAAGAGACTCATAAGTAAATCTAGAATAGTTAAAACTTGAATATACCTCACTCACTATGCAAATACTTGTTAAGGCGAAACTTGCAAAAAGCGTGTAAGGGACTCACGAGTAAATCTAGAATAGTTAGAACTTGTATAAGGCAGAGTGCAAGTACTAAAAATAGCATTGACTTCCATGTAACATCGTAGCTCAGGTGGTAGGACTACATGACGAACTTGCAAACAATGTGAGGACTATAGGGTTCAAATCTCTATAATATCAAAGAAAAATTTTTCAGACATAAAAATTAAAATTATTCCAATAATACTTCCAAATTAATAAAATAAATAACAAAATTAAGTTACTTGTAAAATGAATTAAAACAACATTTTTTTAATACAAAAATTAATTACTCTAGTTCCGCCTTAAAAATATCTCACAATACACTGCGTTACATATGAATACTTAGTTGGAATTTTTAGTTGGGGTAAATGTAATTTAATTATATAATTTTAATTTTACTTCTCAATTTGTTATTAAAATAAAATTACAAACATTTACTGACAAATGCTCTACTGGAAAGAAAAAATCATACACCTAACAAGAAATCTAAAATAACCAATTTTCAAATAGCTCGTATTTTGTCAAAACATAAGCAAATGAAAAAATTCAAAAAGCTGGTTATTTGGGAAGGTGTCTAGTCTAGCTTACATGCACATCCGACATTTTTTACTCTTTTTTTTAAATTTGAGATGACTCCTTTTACGTAAAAAGCGTTGAAATGTACAATGTGTAATCAGAAAATATAAAATAAAAGTATCAGTCGTATTTAAAGTGAACAAATCTTCCATCGACCAAGTCTCACGGTTAACATCTAATAAACATATCTTACAACTCATATATATCACATATTACAACGAAAGAAAAAAGAAAAAAATAGATAACCAATGTTTACAGAAAATATCATACAAACGTCAGTATGTTTCCTAGCAAACATGAATTTTTTAACCTCATTAATAATATTTATGTTTCAAAAGTTTCAATTATAATTTGTGAAAAATTATAGAATGTTTTTAAATTAAACTTCTACTTAATAAATTCTAAAAAGTTTCAACATTTCTTTATAAGTTTCTAAATAATATTTCAATCGGCTCATATGCTTAATTATTATATTAATTACTCAAATCTCTTTCAACATAACTTTAATTTTAATTCTAATAACCAAACCTTAGATTTCATTTTTTCTGATGATTTAAATACTTCGACGCAAGTAGCTGATGACGCTTTATTGAATATTGATATACATCATCCCCCTTTAATCATTAATTTTAACTTTATAACTCCCAAATCTACTACTTCACCCTCCTATAAGTATTTATTTTATTCTGCCGACTATGATATCATTACGTCTTATTTAAATTCGTTTGATTGGCCAATCATCTTAAATTCCGACATTGACACTGATACTCAAAATTTTTACTCAATTTTATACGACACAATTAACAAATTTATCCCTTCTAAAGTAGTAAAATCCGGTTCGTACCCCCCCTGGTTTAATTCTGAAATAAAGACCTTAATTATTGATAAAAAAATTGCCCACAAAAAATATAAATTAACCCATTCATCTAATGACTATGAGCGTTTTGCTCATCTTCGGTCCAAATGTAAAAAATTAATTGATTTATCGTATACTAAACATACCCGCGACGTTGAAAATTCGTTGAAGAACAACCCTAGAAGTTTTTGGAATTTCACTAAATTATATAGAAATGATGATAGCGTGCCTGATTCTGTTCTTTACAACTCCTCGACTAGTTCATCTCGGGAAGAAACAGTCAATCTCTTCGCTGAATATTTTAGTTCAGTGTACGTGAGAGATACGCCCCTGAATGAGAACCACGCTCATCAGTCCCGATATGACGTCGATTTACATTCTGTGTCAGTCACCTTGTTTGATGTGTTTGACGCTTTGCAGAAACTTAAATTGAATGGCATCGCTGGTCCCGACCTAATACCTAATGTATTTTTGCGTAATAGCAGATTTGCCCTCGCGGTACCTATATATCTGTTATTTGCGAAATCATTATCTTCGGCAGTTTTTCCCCACCTCTGGAAGATCAGCGATGTCATTCCTATCCATAAAAAAGGTGATCGCCAGGACGTAACTAATTTCAGGCCTATTTCAATTATTAATGCTATTCCGAAACTATTTGAAAAAATTGTCGTCGCTAAACTAACACCATTTTTAAAACATGTGATTTCGGATCAACAACATGGATTCATGAGGGGAAAATCCACTGTCACTAACTTGGCGATCTATTATAATCGGATATCGACTGTACTGGACGGCGGTTCGCAGTTGGACTCTATTTACACAGATTTTTCGAAGGCCTTCGACAAGATGCCTATATCTTTACTCTTGTCCAAACTTCGTGCAGTCGGTGTGGGAAGCACTCTCTGCGACTGGATGTCCAGTTACCTTACTGATCGTTTTCAACAGGTGCGAATTGGCAATACTCGATCGTCATCTGTGAATGTAACTTCGGGTGTACCCCAAGGGTCGCACTTGGGTCCCCTCTTGTTTATAATATTCATCAACGATCTCCCAGAATGTATGAATTACTGCGATATATTAATGTACGCCGACGACGCCAAATTGTTCATGCGCATCGACTCGACCCAGTCCGCGGCATTCCTTCAACGCGACCTGATATCCTTCCAAAACTGGTGCGACGATAATGGAATGGTCGTCAACGTAGATAAGTGCAAAGTAGTCCGCTTTACCAACAAACGCCATCCGATAATTTTTGATTATAAGCTTCATAATACGGTGATTCCCGCGGCTACTCAGGTCAACGACCTCGGGGTTCTGTTTACATCGAATGGCAAATTTGTATCACATATTAAGGACAATCTGTACACTTGCTACAAAGCAGCGCTGAATTTCGTAGCTGGCACATATATAGCTCTGCATTATTGTTATTGAACTGTTGTAACACATTACTGTACCTCGATGCAAATTTTACAGGATGTTAAGATATTGTAAACAAATAGGCAGAAACAATTTTTATCGAGGTAACTACTAAGGAAAACATTTAGCGTAACGACAAAATAACGTTATGTAAGATATTACACATGTAGAGCTTGACTCTTTTTAGACTCAATCAATAATAACTTTTAAAGTACCAAGCTGAAAATGTGCCAAAATATGCAACAATCATTGGAAATTAAAGATAAATGTTCGTTTTTAAGAAAACAATTAAGGATAACTTTTAATATTGAAACAAAGTAATGTTAAATTGTGCGACTCGGGTATGATCGACTGTGGTTGTACTTCGACATTGTTAAATTTAACACATACCACGCTTAACATTTTACGAGATATGCACTAATGTCTCAAAATTAAGCCACAATTCTTATTTCAATCGAATTGTTTAAGGACAATCTGTACACTTGCGACAAAGCAGTGCTGAATTTCGTATTTGGCGCGTATATAGCTCTGCATTATTGTTATTGAACAGTTGCAACACATTACTGTACCTCGATGCAAATTTTACAGGATGTTAAGATATTGTAAACAAATAGGCAAAAACAATTTTTATCGATGTAACTACTAAGGAAAACATTTAGCGTAACGACAAAGTAACGTTAAGTAAGATATTACGCATGTAGAGTTTGGCTTTTTTTAGACTGAATCATTAATAACTTTTAATGTACCAAGCTGAAAATGTGTCAAAATATGCAACAATCATTGGAAATTAAAGATAAATGTTCGTTTTTAAGAAAACATTTAACGATAACTTTTAATATTGAAACAAAGTGATGTTAAATTGTGCGACTGGCGTATGATCGAGTGATTTCTTTCAATTTTCTGATGCAGCGTTTTTTCCTTCGGGTATAAACTTTGGCATCCATGGACGAATTTGAATACTGCAGAGTGCACAAATCCATAAAACAGCTGAATCTTCCCAATCTCTTTTTGCATGACGTATTTCTACGCATTGTCTATGCGCCCACCGCTTGCACTTGCAGCACATAAAGCCAAATTTATATTTGCCGGACCAAGAAGTAACTGGACAGTATAAAAATACATTGACCATGTTGGGACTACGCAGCAGTAACTTGCAGGCTACATCCAAACGAAAACTGTGAATGTCAAATTCTGGATCGAATAACGGTAAACTCAAAACCAAACAATTCATGTATTATATTGTGTAAATACCACAATTGTAGCCATCGAGTTGCTCATTGTATGGAAAATCAATGGCTTTTGCTTCCTCATATGCTTCCTCATGCTTACTCATTTAAAAGTTTACGGAATTGAACCATGTATTTCACAGTTGTACTCGGGTTTACATTCAATGAATCAATGTGCATTATTGTTTTCATCTCCACATCAGCACATAATAATGTGAAGTGTTTGATGTCATTGTCAAATATGGGCATGAAAACTTTGCCTTTCAATGGCTTTTCAATGTTGTACATGCACCATGTTAAAGTTTTTTTAATATCTGCTCTATCTCCAAAGATATTAGCTGTTTCCATTGTATTAATATAGACAACATCTTTCCAGATTTTTTCATGTAAATAGCCATAGGCATAGGCATCAATTATATCACTAGAAAGATAAACGTTGTCTAATATTTTACAATATGAATCATTCTGCACAGGAACACAAAACTTTTTGGCTGCCGGCTGACTTCGTAATTTTAGATATAAACAGAGATTCTGCAAAATTTCATCTTCATCATCCGAACGACGCGGTATCCTTTGAGCATAATACTCTGGGTCATCAACTAAATAATTCGGCATGAGAAAGGGATGTTTTGAACTGTTGATAGATGGAATCGTTGATGAATTTGATACATTCGCTTCTGGTACTGATTCAACAACATTGCAGACGTCTTTATTAGAAGCAACATTCACTTGCTTAGTGCAGTTACGTGTAATTAAATTACACTCGTCTTTTGTTTCAGGACATTGATTAACATTTAATGTTGGCTTAGCAATCATCGTACTATTATGCGGCGGTTTGAAGTTTGTCATCGTTGCAGCAGAAGATTGGAAAAACCTGTCATCGGAAACTTCTTCATCTTTCATTTGTTTTGCATTTAGAATAGTTGGGCATTTCAAATGACTCACTGCTTTTCTTTTTATTCCTTTTTTCCACTCGGCTATAGCGTTGTCGTGTTGTACATCCAATATTTTTTACGAGATTTTGCTTTCTTTTGTGCAGTCATTATGTTGGATTTTCGCTCTTGAGCACAAGTTACCCTATAAACACATCCTGATCGTGAGAATTGCCCAATAACTCCCCAAAGCTGCGACTCAAGAATTGCCCAATTTTCACACAATTTTTGAATTCACTAAGCTATCAGTTATTGGCAAATATGAATGATTATTGATATTTGCAAGCAATTAAATAGACAATTGCACTTTTCTTCTTTATTGAAACATGAATTCTATAAAATAATATTTTTTATGCAATTCTAAAAATGTTTTTGTAAATATGTTACATTTTGTTGTTGTTACAAACTCATAACTCATAACCTTTCAAAATATCAAGCCTTCATTATATTATATGAACTTCATTTTCTGTATAATATTAATATCTATGTATATGATATTTATGTATCACGTTATATGAAAATAAGATTGCAAAATTGTATATAAAAAAGGCGCCATATTTGAAAATTTACTTCATGCTAGAAACTATAAGCAAGTCGAAATAATATAGAAACTTAATATGATAATTGTTTATGTAATTATAAAATATATTTTACACTTTTAATTATATGAAATGTCTCGTATAATTGAAATGACATATTATTTTTGTTTGTCCAATAAATAATCTAAACATAATTGTAATTTGGTTTTTAAAAATAATAAAAATACAATTACAATTATAAGAAATAACTTTGAAATATTTATATATTCGCAGAATCATAATTTTGTATATTCAGGGATATTAATTTTTTAATTTTAATTAAGTAAAAAATAAATTTAATGTAATTAATAATCTAAAATTGATAATAATTAACTTAACTCTAAAATTATAATAATATATATATATATGTTTAGCAATATGAAAAGTAATGTTTAGAAAAATCTTATTTTAAAAATAG
>JABFPJ010004527.1:0-13655 GCA_022817425.1 Gryon sp. ZL-2020 | reverse complement strand
TTACTTTTATCGAAGTATCGGACGGATGCACCAACATTCGATACTGTATATCGTTGTATCGGATACTTTTATCGAAATCCGATACGTCATATTGTTGTATCGAACAGTTGCGGTAATAACCGATACTGTGTATCGAAAGTATCGGCTTTTCTAACATTAAGAAAGTGCCCATGCCTGATATAAATGCGTATATTTTTTGTAAGTTTCAGTGTATATTTTTAAACTGAACTTAAGTAATTGAATTTAATTTAACTTAATTTTTAATCAAGCCTCAGTAGGCACCCCTGGGTTCAGTCAACCTTTACCTAAAATATTTGTTGAAAAGCCTTTTTCAATTTCTATTAGGGTACTGATTGTATTGTAAAATGCAGTAATTAGCATTACAATGAATATGGCAAAATTTTTCAAAACTTCTATCACTGCAATACATGCAAACTTTAAATAAAAGCATTGCGATCACAAGTTACATTCTTTTTAGTCGCATTTCGACATAATTCTTTTTCTTTTCAGATTGTTAAAATGTGTACCACTGAATATATATATACATATATATACATATAGTGGTAGAAAAGATAAAAATATTTGACTGAAGTTTCGATTTTTTCGATAACACGCATTGAGGTGACAGATGTACAAGCTGTTAAAAAAACAATATATATACACACAGAGAACAGGATTTAGCGTGCGAATGCAGAAGCCAGCATTGTTCTGCAGGAAAACTAAAGGGACTCGCTCTGGCAACGAATCATTCTCTAAAACTAGATCGGATTCTTTTGTTTTCTCGCAGCCACTGGAAAAGCCAACGAAATCTCAAAAAGCTCGGGTGTTACGCGAGAAAAAATTACGTGGATAGTGATTTTCGCATGAACATATATATAGATTGCAACTCTGTTGGGATCTGCTTCGTGTAATTTTCTGATTTTGATCACGTTTGTATATATATTTGCCAATCGAACGCAAACGTTCAAATACTTTGCTCCCAAAACGTTAAATTTCATTCCATTCATCGCCAAATCATCCAACTTTTCACAGATGAATGATAAGCGTGTGTATTATTTATAAATGAAGTTCGCTTCGGGATTTTTGCAAGGATAAAGATAAACAGAACGGGGCTTTATAACATGACTCAATTAAACAATATTACCTTTGCGCGTATATAACGGGGATTATTCGTGCTCATTTGTGTAATCAAGGTGATCATTATTCTAATAAATTTTCATTATCTTTATTAGCTGTTACGCTTATGAAACAATCAAGTCAAACAAGAAAATATGAATTAACTGCAAAAAAAACATGGGATATGCGAAGCGCAAAATATATAACAGTAAACTCTCTCTCTTTTATCTTCCATCAGCTTTTTTTTTAATTCCCATCATTCGCTCTTCGGAATTATCATCATTTTAAATTAAGTATATTAAAAATTCTAATTTAATGTCATAGTCAATGTTTACGATCAACACCAAGCAATTCATAAATCCGCGATATGCTTTAATTTAACTGCGATAAACAATGCGCCGCCAAAACTGCAAATCATAATTGAATTGTTATACGCTTTTTTGTATCCAAAAAGTACGGTTAATTGAAGAAATTGTTGCAAGTAACTTTGTTACTGACGTGTAAAAATGATCGCAACGACTAAACTTGATTTATTTACATTTTCCCAGGAGAAAAAAAATGGCGAAGATATTCTTAGCGGGATAAATTTATCAACAAAAATAAACAATAACGTCAGTTAATTATGCACAACACTTTCTGCTGGAAACATAATTTTTGTATAAGAAAATTAATAAATAAAATTTTTTTAAATCTGTGTTTAATCGTATTATTAGATTCAGTATCGACATTTTATAATATCAATACTTTTGTATAAAAAAGTCGATTTTTTATATATCGACTTTTTAAATATCGATAATTTACTTTTCGATATTATTTCAAATCAATTTTCTTCTTATCGATTCGATTCGATACGAAAAATCGATTTTTTACGCATATCGAAGAACACTACTTATTTATAAATGATATTAAAAATGCAATGGATGACTAAACAACGATGCACGATTAAACTGCAATACAGATGTCATGAACAATTATCTAATTGTCACCTGCTTCCTGTGGCACACTTGATATTGTAATTTGTGCTCCACTACTTCCTACTTAGTTATTTAGATTTCAATTCCATCTATGTGCTCATCGTATGTGTATATCTTCCAGCACTCAACACATATCTAAGTTTAATGATATTAGCAAACCATATTGACGATGCTGATTAAAAACTCGAAGCCGACTTTCAAGGATTTATTCATTTACACATTTGTAAGCGTAACACTCAAATACTCACAAATGTTGTGCTTTCAGAATTAAGTTATAAAAAACTATGATTCGTTCGATTAAATCATTTTAGGTATTTACTCTTAGAAATTAAATCTCGTGATAACAATGTAAAGGTTAGGCGAAAAATATATTATTTTGTTTTATTTTAACCCAGATAATTTATAAATTGAATTGATAAAAAAAAATTAATTATTAAACTAAAAAACTGAATTTTAGAAAATAATTAAATTTCGCTTATGTTATATTATAATTCTGCAGTGAAAACTTAAAAATTAATACTATATCATTTTCATCATAAGAATGACATTCTTAAGAGTGTGATTAATTGAAAAAACGTTCAACTTGAATCCAAAGAAGCGAACATTTGTCTTAACATTTAAGTACTACATCTCCAAAAGTTTGATCAAAAAGTTTGATTCATGAATTACCGCACTCATCGATAGATTTCAAATAACCAATCTAAAGAACAAAAAAAAAAAGAAGAAGAAGAAAAAAGAAAGTAGATTCATTGACCGTATCATTCGCATAATTCGCTCAATTAACGTCCTTAAGATATTTAATTTAATTGCGATTGTCGCGCGTGAGAAATGTTTATTACACTTTTGCTGAAGGAATATGAAAATACTTATCGAGAGTGCTCGAGAGAAATGTTTTAAATATTTGCTGGCACTCTTACAAATTCCGCAATTTAAAAACGGAAGGCGTATAAATTTAACAGAACATTATGCCGCGAAGTGAATTACGATCGGTACAAGGGCCGGCACTTTGACAGATATTTATCTGCAAGTCGCGCGAACGATTCGCGTTGTTTTCCGCCCCAAAACAATCAAAATAAATGCGACATAAATGCAGTTACCAAGGACAAATTATGCAAACGCAAAAGAAGGAGAAACAAAAATTGAACCAAAAAAAAGAAAAAAGAAAAAAAGGAAAGAAAGAGATAAGAATAAATGACGAGAGGAAAACGTGTTGGCGGAATGTTGCACTGGGCACCGAAACAGTAACTGTTACATAACGACAGTCGAAGAAAAGACACGTCGAAACAAGAATACAACAGTTATGTTCGCAGTTATGAAACTGGATGAAGCAGGGGAAGGTAAAGTTATAGCTCACAAATTCCACGTTTGTTACGAACTTAGTTCGCAATTTCAACTAAGTGTCAGTGCTGACATTTCTCGCGAAATTGGGCTCTTGTCAACAATTGCATGATAAAAGTGCGACTTTTATTTCTTCTTTTTTTTATTTCCTCCTACTTCTTCTTCTTCTTCTTCTTTTTCCCGTTTTTTTTATTTGTTCTTTGTATGATCGTTCGCGTGTAAATTTAATGACCAAGTTTTGTATGTTCGATGCAAAAATCGACGCTTATCTAACAGATCGCACAGTTCAAACGAACAAACCCAGGGAATCGTTACGATAATGACGCCAAATCAGAGATATGTCTTTAAAGCTCACTCGAATTGCAATTGGATCTCTTTTTTTTTCCTTTTTTGGAGCTTTTTTTTCTTTGACTCGTTCGGGAGAGATGCTCAGTGAAAATAAATCCGCCCACGCGCATTGGTTTTTTATTTATGCCCACGTTTCTGCTATGGCTTTACTGCTACTTTGTTGCGACATTAGGGTGGATCAAATCCGCCGCTAAATAAGATTTCGCGGAAATAAATTACAGCGCATCTTTTATGATGATCCACTTATACTTTTTACTTAGACAGTTTTTCTTTATTTTGCAAAAAATCGTTTACAGCATAGTAAATTATACTTTTTTCTATACTGAGAAAAATTTTATACAAATATTTGGCATAAGTGATTGCAATTTAGAGACTTCGCGAAAAAAGGACGAGTTTTACAATAAAAACCATTATGTATAGTACAAATTGTTTCAATTTCAAAAAATACTTTTATTTATAGTAAAAACTTATCTATATCTATTTTCTCTCAACGAATATTTTGTTCAAATTGTGTAATGTTCGATATAAATCATGAATAATTTGTGAAATTGGCGGAATTCCATTATAGTTGATAAGTAATTATCGATGAAGTTTCATTGGGTTATTTTATACGATTGACAGTATATATAATTATAAACGCATAATTTAATTCACGATGAAATTTGTTTAAGTAAGAAACTTCATCAAAGTAAAGGTTGTAGTTCAAAGTAATTTACCACGTGTGGTCAGAGCTTCACGCTCAAGAATACACATACGTTGGTATATACACAAACCTATTTGGCGTAAACGAATTTCCTCTACCAATCATCATTTTCAAAGCCACAAAGCATAATTTTGCAAGCATTAAGAACATTAAGTTTTCGAATTAAGTAAGTAGAAATTAAAATCGGATTAAATTGTGGGCCCAACATGAAAGCCACACTACCCTAGCTGACCCTGATATGTTTTCCAGGTGTGGCGTTGCACATGTATGTAATCCTAGGCGTTCATATGGTTCTGATCAGGTAAACTTACAAAAATGATAAGTTAAATTAGGAAACCATGTCGTGCTCTGGTCAGAACACGAAGTGTTTTCTTTATATATAGTTACTAATAGCTATTCATGACGCGGAAACCAGCTTTGGCTCACATCAGGACCAGGTCGGGAATCCCATTATTCGGATTTCCCAACTTGGGCCATATAAACAACCAACGTTACATCCATGGTCATATACCCCGATATGAAAGTCAGGTTGCCCTACCTCGGCCATCCTTGGCCTTAACAAGACCACCATTTTTCCAAAAATGTAAACAATGTCTCGCATAATCCTATTCTGGCCCCAACCGGGCCCCAATCAGGCAACTATTTATCTGGTTTTAATCAGGCAAACCATATCCGAGCCAAACATGATCTGCCCGATTTCAATTCGTCAAGAATAACTAAAGACAAAATTCAATAAAAATGTATGATTTTATTCAATTGCAATGAGCCAATGTAAAATGTTCATTCCGTTATAATTTGAAGTTCGATTTTACGTGCGGATGATTAATTCGACGCATAATTTATTATCAGGAATTCATCCAAAAATCTCCAAGAAGTGAACCCGTTTTGTTTGAAATGTTTGATTTTCCATTAAATATTAATTGTTTTTGTACAAGACAAAGCATTCCACGTTTTAACGGGTATTTGCAAAATAATGTTCAGCGTTAGAGTAACACATTGAACTATTCAAAAACACGGTAATTTGTTATTACCTGCTGTATGCAACGGTCATTAAAATGTTGATAATCAGAATAAACGACTTTATGACAAAAATATCGTTTTAATCAATCTTCAATTAAAAACTGGATTATCGTGTTTATTTTCGGATATTAGAAAAATCTCTTTTTTGCATGAAAATGCATTGTTTAAGCAAGGCTTTGTGTTCTTTTTTGTCTTTAATTGCAAACAAAAATGTTATTAACATTGCAACATATTCTCCGTCTTTGTCTCTCAATGCCTGCGTCAATCGTAAAATGTCTGATCAAGAGAGGGAAACTCAATAAGAAATTTCGCAAACGATCTCATATTGATCAAGCAACGTCAAATGAAAGCTCTCTTCATCGAGCATTCTTCGGTCCTATTCTTGTGCCGCTTTGAAAAGAAACGCGTAGCATTCCAAAAGTTCCTCAAGCGTTTCTACTAAAATGAAACATCCCAAACTCTCAAAGTCACATTCAAAGAAAAATATAGTACCCTTAACCGTGCGCGATATATAGTACAAAGTCACTTCGTTAACTGCGTCGAGCTTTCGTATATTTTGCTTGATACATTGTTGGTTAACCTCAGCGAAAGTATTTATTTTATATCTTTTTGATTCATTTCAAAATTACTGCAATGACGCTCTGTACAATTTATCACTCCAAAAGTATTTGGGTTTTAAGTTTTATTTACTTCGTAGATGATGTATGTCTTTCAGTCCTTCGAGCCGGATTGCAATTTCAAATTTGTTTATCTTTTATATCTAAACTTTAATTATATTTTGTTAACATTAATTATACAGAGTGTTCCATTTTTGATACAAAGTTATTAATATACTTTTAATCAATTAGTTAAAATAGTACACCCTGTATATTTAGTATTATTTGTTTAAGTATTTAGACAAATTCTTAGTCAAAAGGATATTTTATAGGAACTTTTTGCTAGAGAAATTTTCCTTATAAGATTGTTGATATATTGAATATACATTTAAACAAATATGATCTTTTGAAAGATCAGGAGATAAGATAAGATTTGATTTTTGGAGGATAAATGTTGAATAGATTTTAATGACGAAGCAACCTCGGCAGCAATGGGCATTATTCTGGGCAATATGCTGCAACTTTGAGGGTATTAATTTCGAGGCGGTGTTGCGAAACGGAACAGTCGTTGTCTCGAAGTCTAGGTCTATACGTAACGATGATTCTGACAGATGCTGGTGCTGGCGATAAATCGAGTTTAGGATAAGTTTTACGCGAGACAAATAGTTTTAATTCAATTATACGGGCTTGGCTGCGGCTGCTCTATGTGTGAGTGAGTGCAATTCGCGAATTGACTCCTGACACAAGGGCGGAAAACTCGCAGACGAAGATGAAACGGTACAACGTCGCGGGGGATCTTCCCGAGTGATTTATTATTTTTGGCTCCAACACCCGATTTCATTGCAGTTTACACTTTATACGCGCGTGTCATCATTTATAAAATTGAATTATGAATTCGACCAATTGAATTAACTTCAAATGATGTATTACAGCTATCAACAATTTTACATTTTATTTCTTAATTTAATATGTTACCATTGTTTTATTCATTTTAATATTTTTCTACAAAATTTAAGAAATATCTAAAACAAACAAATTATTTAATTTTATTAATCAATAAAATAATGTAAAAAATGCAAAATTAATTTACATTATTAATTTCATTAAAAAGAAAAAGCGTTTCAGAATAAGATCAACCTTATTTTATTTAAATATGTATAATATTAATTGAAAAAAATAAAAAAAGAATAATGCTGTAAAAATGTTGTGTAAAAGAAATTTGTCAAAAATAAATTTGCTTTGAAAAACGCAATACTTTAATGTATGCAAATATACACTAGTGCAATGCAATAACGTTACTTTACCAGATTGTGCTTTTGATATATGGTAGTTTGACTATTACATAAATGCCTTTTTCGATTCCCGATTTCAATTTAGACCATCTTCTTTGCTTCATTCAAATTTTCTTCAACGCCAAATTACGGACTTAATTTTTATCTGAAACTTAAATCTTTGATACAAAACAAAATGCTTTGTCTTTTACTAAACAAATGTAATTATGTATTTCATTTTTTCTTCTATCTATTTTTTAAGTATTTTTTTTATTTTAACTTTTTAATATTCAATTTTAATATTAATTCACATCTATATTTACAATTGGATTTAACTTTGCAATTATCTTTTACGAAGATATCAAAAACACGAAAAATGTAATTGATATACGTGTATGATAACTGTTGCTAATCAGTGGCAAATGAAACTGCTACTCTTATATGCTTCTGTCGTTACACGACTGAGGTCAAGGAGGTAGTTTTTACGTAAAAGTGATCGTTTAATTGAAAATACGTTTCAATTAAAAATTGCATTCAATCGCCTTTATACATTGTAAATTACAAATCATTAAATTGAAAAAACGTGAATATAATAAAATTATAAAACAAATAAGAAAATATTTTTTAATTAAACTACAAAAGAATTAACTATAAATACACTTTTGTATATTAACTTGTTTAAACCATTGACATTTTTCTTTTTCATTACAAAGCTTTAATTAAAAATAAAAATCGTTAAACAACATTATATATAAACAATGGCAAAAAAATGTCTAAACTTCATATATGAAACCAAGTTTCTGCGCGGTGAAATTTGATTCGTTCGCAATGGCTCATGTCCGTAACAAATTGCGAGTATGGATTAGACACTTAAATTCTGGGCACGAATTTCGAACAATATGATATCGTTCGCTGTAACTACTATATATGTTAGCTTAAAGATGTGTAAGTTTATACTTCGTCGACAATATTCTACTCCACTAATGTAGCTCATAAATATTCCTTTTTCCATTTGAAAAATTGAAATACGTTTCAAAAAAATTAGTACAATTTTGAATTATCCCACAAGATGGGAAACATATCCAAATTACGTAGATAGACAAGATATATTTTTGGATATATACGAGATATATATAAGTATATATTTCGTATTATATTTGTTGCCGCTTTTTATATATAAATACATATTATAATATATATCATAATATATATTTTATGTATATATATAAAGTATATGGACAAAATGTATATTTTAAGGATATATAAGCATATATATCTAGATTTATATATTTTATATATGTTTTGAAGATATTATACTATTATATATTTTGGTGGATTTATAAAAACCAAATGTAAAATAATACAAAATGTGAATTGAAGCAAAGTTCCGGATTATAAGTTAAGGCTTAAATACACGCCACAGTTAAACTCAGTTGAATGTGTAAGTTCTTTGATTGTAGCCGAGAAAATCCTTTTACATTACATTTGACTTCCGAGTTTCAAGTAATTAATCAGGTAGACATGTCACGAAAGTCGCGCATACCCGCATAATGTTAGTGAAAGTTTTATCACTTTAAAATTAAAAGTGAATCTTGTTAGTTCAGATCAGACGAACTGATCCCACATACATATGCGTCCAGCGAATTCTGCTACAGTTCAGTATTCTCATAATACACCGCATTTTAATCTAATTATTGTTTCGGCTAATTATACGCGCATAATTAAGATAATATGAAATTATGTAAAAACATGGACATATCTTTCATTTAAATTCTCATTGTGCTTAACTTGTTTATTAAGATTATACACTGAGAAAAATAGTCAAATTTACTATCTACATTGTAAAAACAACTATTTTTATCCGTGTATATTTCACTTTTTTACATATATTTAACCCTTTAATGTTGTCACATGTATTAATTAATGTATTTTAGTAAATAAAATTAATTAGACCAAAAAAAAACAAAACACCACAACAAAATTAGTGTATTTAAATATAGATATGATATCAAACTATTAAAATATTTTTCTTGATACCTACTGTCAAAGTGCTACTTTTCATGGCTGAAATCAGTCGTAAAAGCTTCACTTTTCACGGCTGCTTTCAGTCATGAAAAGCAGCACTTTGACAGTAGGTATCAAGAAAATAAATTAAAACTATTCACTAGATTACTTTCAATGCATTAAAAACATAATTTTTTACTCACTGTCAGAATGAAAACAGCAATTCAAATTTGTTTATAGTATTATCAGAGTGAATTGTTTTGTTACGAGTTTGGTCTTGTGATGAGGGCCGCCGTCAAGTTTATGTACATTTGTGATGACTTTACATTATATTTCGATAAATATAATATTTTTATTCTAAAATGGATACTAGGTTTCAAATTAAAGTTGTATTTAATTATTAAACCAACATAAAAATGGCGTGAAAATGCATCTGCTTTACTTACAGTTGTTAAAGAATTTAACAGTTTCATTTTTGCATTTTTGGGGTTATTTATGGGTTTCTTCGAAAACAATGTATATTGTGTAAACAAATCACAAAATATAATGTAATATAATAGCGTTTTTACAACATACATTGTATTTAATTTTAGATATTATTATATTCATAATTTCGATAAATTATTTATTTATGTAATGTAATTTAACATTTCAGAATAAATATGTATTTCATATTTTAATCTATATAATATTTTTATTTCGCGATATTTTGACCGTGATATTTTGATGCAATACCCATCTACACCGTCAAACAAAACGATATATAATACACGTACAAAATGCATACAGATATATTGTTTTATACGTCTCATTACAGTGTTTCGCAATTTACAGAATGTCAATAAAATAATGTCACGGATTTCGCTTTTGTAGAAATTCCGATGCAACATTAGAAGGCGTGGAAACTCGCCTGAGTACTTCATTTTAATGAAATGCCGAGCTGCCAACTAAATTCATGAACAAGCCCGCTATGCCATATTTGATTTATTTGGCCACTTTAAGTCGTTCAAAATATTTGACTGTAAACTAAAAAGAATTTTATTGCTATTTTGTACTTAACAGACAAAAAAGAGGCGTTTTTTTCAACTTGACTTTCCTTCAACTATTTGCAACATTTAGAATATCCCTTCGCAAGTGGAAATAGTAGATGAAATTGAGAAACTTCTTTTCAGGCAAACATTCAGCATTTAAATTTATGATTTCACATTAGAGTAACGAAATCGACTGACTTGGTTTGAACAAATATTTGAAAAAAGGAAAATAAGTTTAATTTTGTTGATGTAGGAAAATAATGTTAATCAAGTAAAGTTAATGAAGAGAATGCGAATGAAATTGAATATAAACGATTTTCAGCTGTGAATAAGCAAATGCAAAAACTCGTATTATCGATGAACATTTTATAACGCGTTAAACGCGTTATTATTAATTACCACTGTTAACAGTGAAAATGAACGTTTTATTTTGCATAATTCATTTCAGGATTGAACTATTTAAAAGTTGAATGAATCTATAAAATTAAAACTTAAATCATTTTCAATATCAAAAAATTGAACCAATATTTTTTTTATTTAAATGACAAAAGAGGACTTTTGTCGTTTTTACTTTCAATTTTTCAGTAGAAAAGTTTTTAATTTAGTGTAATTTGACGTTTCTGATAAATCGTTTGATTATAATTTCTTTTATAACCAAGCAATTATTTGCTGCCTTTTCAAATATATAACTCTTATATTGCAGATTCTCCTTTATTTCGCGATTTATATCTTTTATCACGCACAAAATAGTAATAAATTTTAAGTACGTGAATAAAAACGCGAAATATCATCTATCAAAAGATTATGTTACGTATCATTTTGTTGCGATAAGAAGAATAAAAATGAATGTTTCAAATTTCGTTGTTAACAAAAAGAATGACGTAATTACAAAATACAATCCATGAATTAAACCATCCGAGTATTTAGTTAAACATTTGATATATAGAATTATTACATATTTTAATTATTTTAAGCATTCTATTTGTTAAATGATTGATCAAGTATTAAAAATAATTATTATTCCCAGATACATAAAAACATTAAAAAATTACGATTCAATAACAATTATAAATAAAAAATTAAACGAATTGTACTTATTGCGTTTTTAATTTAATTCAAATAATGAATTCAAGCAAATATATAAAACATTTATATTATACATTTATTGTCAATTTTTTCGCGTATTTGTTATTCATGTGATGTTATCAAATTGATTAATATTCGCATTTTCTGCTTACTCTAACTCGTTTATTCAGTATATATGAAGAGCGCTATTTATTTTAGTTGTATATTTAAAAAAATTTATACCACGTAAATGTAATATATTTTAAGTATTTATATATAAAATATTGTGTGAGTTTGTGATAACTATTTTATTTAATTATCTCCATTTTAACAGTTTATGCATTATGTCATATTTTAATCTTAAGCTTAATTTGTCTAATTTTATAATTTTATTACCTAAATAACAAAAAATTAAACATGTTTTAATAATCTACTTTTAAACTTTTATCTAATGTACACCATTGAATTTTGTTGAAATAAAATGCGAAATCTTAAATTTTGATCTTTAAAATTTTTCGATGACAATTTCACGAAGAGAACTAACAAACTTAAATCCTCGCGATAAAAAAAAATTTAAGTACTACTGCCATAACTCTAACGCATAATTCACCTTTGGATTCTCACCCGTAATATAAATCTTGGGTGCGGAAAATGGCCAAAAAGTTACCTTTTAACCTTGGCGTAATGGCAAAAATATGGCACAAAAGTGCAAAAGGAGAAAGTTCATAGGTTCGCATATAAGGGAGGACAACGTGCTCATGTTATATGCAATGATCATATCGTTGTGCAAATGTCGTAGCATACATTTGCCATCATACAAAAAGGAACTCAAAAAATAGAAGCTTAAATGTCGCGTTATGTCAAAAGATTATGGTAATGCGAGTAATTACGTGAGGTTAACTTACGTTGCTTTAGGCAACATTAATTACTCTAAGAGTGGAGGAAATTACCCCCCCCCCTCCAGTTGCTATATCTTATGAGATGAAATAGGTTCTTCTTTGCATACAAAGTGGTCTACTTTGTAATTTTATGATCATGAAATCATAATCAAATTTACACTGAGAAAAATGGATATTCAAACTGACTATCTAAATGGTAAAAACACATTATTAGATATACACTGGAAATTATAATGGCATTAAAAGAGCATACAAAATAATTTTGAATACCTTATGTTGACGCTGCATGATGACAATGTTATTTCAACATGGTTTTAAAACAAAATCAATGTGCATAGTTCTGCCAAAATACGATATTTTCAACAAAGACAATTATTTCATTTATAATCCTTTACAAGATATTAATTTCATTAATGTGTAAGACAAGGAAATACATACTTTGCAAAATGTAAATGATTTTACGAGTCAGCCTTTATATTAGTGCATGTGATCGCAACAACTGAATTAGTAAACATAACCTAAATCGCCAGTTCTAGCAATCAGCAGTCACATTAAATTACACTGAATAGTAAAAATTAATGAGTTAATCATATAAAATTTCGACCCCATAAATAGTGAAGTATCGAATAAAACAAAATAACATAACCTATATTACTAGATTAACGCCGAAGTCATACACTTAAGGTGATTCTTCAATCGAATTCACTGCTTCTCTTTTCAGCTAATGGAGTCACCATTAGCTCTATCCTTTTTGCTCTTACATAGCTGAAGAATCACCTTAAGGTGATATCTCAAGCCTGCTACACCGGAGTTAGTGTCTTTTCAATTTATAAAATATTAATAAAGACTTGAACTTAAAAAAATATGTCATTTCATTCTTTGATCCTGGGAGAATGTTTCGGTGAAAAAAAACTTGAATTTTGTTGTTTACTTTTTGCTCCGTAACCTCCGTTTAAACCGTTTCTTGTAGTATATAGGAAATTGAAAAAATACGGGGGAGGTTACAGAGCAAAACGTCAACAACAAAATTAAAGTTTTCTTTAATCAAAACAGTCTCCCACGATCAAAGAATGAAATGACATATTTTTTAAAGTTCAATTCTTTATCAATAATGTATAATTTCAAAAGACACTAACTCCGATGTATCAGCACTGAAGAACCACCTTAACTCTCTCAAATGTCACAAAAATTGGGCAGAAAAAATTCTCAAATGTCACGAAGCGAAAACATTTTGATTGGCTACATTTGTCCCCACCACGAATTTTCGCGACTTTTGGGAGATTTTTGTCG
>JABFPJ010004526.1:0-13656 GCA_022817425.1 Gryon sp. ZL-2020 | reverse complement strand
ATTCAAATATGTGTATTGTTGACATTAAATATAAGAAAAAGAAAGAAAATAGAACAAATAATGAAATAATAAAATAATTGAAAATATATTTAAATATTCTCCAAATATTTCTGTACTTGATTCAAGTAAACAACGAATTAATTCAGTTGATGGTTTTGATTCTTTCTCACACAATATTTACATTTCATTTAATCTTAAATATACTTGGTACAAGTATATACAAGTTTAATTTAATAAGAATTATGAGTGTATTGAAGAATAATAATGGATTTTGCCAATCCAGAAATATTGTCAAATGTATTTGACGCTTTTTTCTACTTAATTCAAGTAAAATCTACTTGATTTAACGTAGTATTTTTTTAGTTTATACCAAAAAAAGGCGTACTTTTATATTATATTAAAATTGCGATACGTTAGAAATTATGCAGAAGAATTTATCTAAAGAAAACATCAAACAATTTTTAAAATGTATGCAAGGTTACGCAATGTTCACAAATCAATAATTTATAATATAATTTTACATGATTATTTATGTAAATAAGTAAACGCTTAAATAATATTATAAATAAATTTTTGCAAATATATTTTGTTTATGTAAGATCAAGGTATTTGTCAATAAGCACAAGATGTTTTATTTGTTGAGATAACATAACAATATTGGTTCTAACGTTCGATATAAAATTTGATTGGATGAAAAATGATACTAAGACACGCTTTCATTCCATAATGAAATCATACCTGTTCGACAAATGTTTATCATGTGTATACATTTCTGAATATCAATGCTTCATAAAACATTTGCAACCCCGGGCTGTCGTTTAGTACTACTAAGTAGCTCAAAACAGCAAACAATTCATTCGAAAGGGATGTTTACACGCGCCGAGCACGACTCGACAAATGTGTATTCGAAATTAAATCATTCTAATATGAATACCGTCAGAATACGGTGGTTCGTTAACTTTGTATTTGGTGAATGAGAATAGTTTGTGTGTGTTTGTGAAAAGAATCATTTTTTAGGTCGAAAGAAGTTACGTAACAAATGAATAATTTTGTTTAATAATTACATGACTGTTTGTTTATCCTTCTGTTTGCGCGTTCTATTGTCTTTATTTAATGTATATTCATGCAATGTTACAAACATGAAAATCATTCATCACAGATGCATACATTATATGATTTTAGATTTAAAAAAGCCTATTTTCCTCTGCATTCATTTATCGATTTTTCGGAAGAACAAAATAGCGAAGAAAAAGTTACATCACTGCAAAAGTCAATACAAAAATTGTAGGATTGAATATTTTTTAATATTAAAATTTTGCATATTTTTCACAAAATTATTTTTAACAGAACCAACTCCCCTACGGATGAAGATATATCCAAAATTGTATAAACTGGATATTATACTTATTACAGCTTTTATAGAAATTAGATATATAATCGCCTTTTTTTCTATATTTTCAAGATCAAATACGTTAATATATATATCTTGGATATATATAAAGTATAGATCTTATATCTTGTATATATATATATTTGGATATATTTTCTTCTGTAGGGGAAAATATACTTTTTCTATAGTGATTATTCTGTTTCTTTTACATTTGCCATTTTATTCAATAATTCTGTGATAATTGTTGAATCGATTAAATTAAACATTTACATATTTATACTGCTGCAGTTTCAAACCCAAAATATTCAGTGCTTAACTTCAGAAAATGTATAATTAAACTTAATTCCTTCATGCTCATTAATGTATTATATTATAGATTATAAATTACTTCAAATGCGAAAGTGGTGAAAACAATCTTATTTCTTTAAATTCTCCTAAAAGCTACAAGAAATGGAACATTCTGATTAACTGAAATATTTTAAAATTAATTTACTTGAATAAACAAAATTTTTAATGTCCTCTTTCTGTGTTGAAATTAAGAATGAAAATATGATAAATGTTTTTGCCATTTTGCCAACAAGACATATGTCTTATTCATTTCATTAAATATAATATTCACAATTTCATTGAACTTATTACGTTTCCATTATGCTGACAACCTGAACCCAATTCTATTTCAAAAAATATCTTTCATATAAAGGAATTTCACTTGTAAATCGGACGCGATGAAAGCAAATATCACTCATGTAATAATCCTTTGATGTAAAGGACCAATAAGTCGTAACTCACGAATCTCGCCGATGAAGAAATGTGTCGATATTGCATAAAACTAGTTTTATATATTACGTAAAAAACGACAATCACGCGGAAAAAAAAATTCCGGGTCTCATCAAACCTGGAATCGTTCTGATTGCATAAAAATATACGTGTTTTTATGCAATTTTATCTGGATATGATGTCTTATCCCAACTAAAAATTTGACTAGGCATTGCCTAGTTTTTACAAGGCATTTGTAAGGTATCTGTGAGTTTACCTTGTCAAGGCAAAACTTGCGAAAAACTTGCAAGGAACTCATAAGTAAATCTAGAATAGTTAAAACATGAATATGCCTCGTTTTGTTTTGCTCAAGTTTCACTATGCAAATACTTATCAAGGCGAAACTTGCAAAAAGATTGCAAGGGACTCACGAGTAAATCTAGAATAGTTATAACTTGTATAATGCAGAGTGCAAGCACTAAAAATAGCATTGACTTCCATGTGACATCGTAGCTCAGATGGTAGGACTACATGGCGAATTTGCGGACAATGGGAGGACTAGGATTCAAATCTCCATAACATCAAGGAAATTTTTTTCAGATACAAAAATTAAAATTCTTTCAATAATACTTCCAAATTGATAAAATAATTAATAAAATTAAGATACTTGTAAAATGAATTAAAATAACATTTTTTTAATAAAAAAATAATTACTCTAGTTCCGCCTTACAAGTGCCTCACAGAGTTTTGATTCATTATAAATAAATATGATTCCCTAATTATTTTAGTAAGCATTCTGGCGTATAATTAATTATAGAATTGAAAAAAAAAACTCATTATGTAATAAGTTCGCATTAATTAAAATTAATTATAGACCTTAGTACATTGATGAAACATTTTAATTACGAAGCTACTTTTTACATGCAAAGAATGTCTCAAGAAAGTTTATTGCATTAATTAATTATTAATCAGTTTTTTCGTCGTGAACATTCATCCACATTTTTCAAAGACATTTTTCAAAGATATAATTTTTTTAATTCAAATTTATAAATAAACATAATATTTAAAAATTATTTTTTAAACAACATTTTAAACATTAAATTATACAATGTTTAAATAATATAAATAGATACTATATATTCTAAGTAAATCTAACAATTAGTACCTTTATTTATTTATGTCATTTATGCGATTTTCGCTTAATTAATCAAACAAAATCTCAAATAATTGATCAAAGTTACTGCAAGCACCCTTTTTTATTTAATAAATAACGTAAATAATTAGCATTTCGTTCACATTAAAACTTGTTTCTGTGGCAAAAAAGGCAAATTAATTTGAAGTAAAAAAAAGTGTGTGACTACATTTCTAATGCCGTGCACATCAGCCATTAGTCATAATTACACAACTTAATTATCTTCTTCTCTTGAAACAATACTCTCCCGGGTGCTCTATTAAAAAATATATCGTCCACATTTATCTCGCAATCTCAAAATAAAGAAAGTTTTGTGTAAAACGAGTATTTTTTAAAATAAAGGTCAATGCTTAAATGTGTCATTTGTTTGAGTTCATATACTTTTTAATTTGGTTTTTGTTTCTTCGTTTTTTTTATATGCAAAATTTTGTGTGCAGGGTCGTGCCTTGAGACCTAGTTTACAAACTATTACACGCGTTATTAATATTCAGTCGGCTCTTATCTGGCGGCATGACAAGAAAATGCATAATTTGAAGGCCTAGGCTTACTGGAAAGTGGGTGGCTTTTCGCGCGTACTCCCAAGCGGTATGCGAACACCTATTTCCCAAGCCCGGCAACGCCACAATTCCTAAGCAACTCCCAAATTAATTGCAGGACACGTCATGTAGAAGAACGGTAGACATTACATACGGTTGTTTGTGCACGTCGCGTCGCGAATGCGATCTTAATTATCTGAAGCGCGAGTAGCACGCGATTTATCTCGAGTATTTTGCAGACATAGAAAAGACGAACAATAAATGTTTTGTTGTTTTAATGTTTCAACAAATAATTCCGTGAATTGAAGTAATAATTAATATCTATATTGACCAAAATATTAACATAAATACTTGCCACTTTTTACATTTAATCTTTGTTTCCTTGTATGTACAAAACGTTTCAATTTATTTCTATTAACACTAGAGTATATAGAAATAAAATTAAATAATAAAATTATACTTTCGAAAACATAATAATACGATGCTAACATGAACTATATTGTTTTTACATATACACTCTAAAAACAAGTGTTTCGTTTTGAAACATTTTAAAATGTTTAGAAGTGTTTCCAAATTTTCACCTATCTTTTTATAATGGGAAACATTCCGCATGTTTCAAAATTGAAACACTAGTTTTTACAGTGTAACTTCCGTTAGAAAAAACATATATACATTTATTTATACATTAATATAATCGAATCAAAGTATTTTTATGTTAATTTTCAAAAATTCAACATTTTTAACCATTCAGTACTTGAATTGTTAATTAAAGAGTTCATAATGACATAATATAAAGTTTATTTTATTTATAAAGTTTAGTTTTCGATATAATTAGAAATAAAAAATATATTATTATTTAAATTTTGTATTATTAACTAAACATAGCTATATAGCGTTTAGTTTCAAGCGCTGCGCTCGGTGCGAAGCTTCACGCGCTCGGCGTGAGTTTTTGTTTATAACTTTGACACGATCAAAGATACCATTTTGAAACAAAGTTCATTTTCTTTGTCATTATGGACTCTTTAATTGGTCCAAAAATCAAAAAAATAAATCATGCATTTTTTTGGATTATATATTTTTTTTAATGCAAATTTTCAGATTATAATTATTAATAATCTCTAATTTTTTAATCGATATTCGAAAAGGAAATTTTAGTTAAAAAATGCTTACTACGACATTTTTTTTAAATTATGATACTAGCTGTTAAAATATGTTTAAATAAAGGATGTCATCTTATTGCTCATAATTTCAAAAAAATCATAACTCAACAAATACTTGTCAAAATGAAAAACGCCAAAATACGTGTCGATTTATTTTCGATATAAAATCATTAAAAAAATATTTTACATTAATTTTCAGATTCACCTCTAACTTTCATATGGAATGATCTATATACAAGAATAAAATTTTTAGTTGGCAAATGAAATGTTTTAGAATAAGTGCTGACTTCATACACGAAAAAAAAACAATTTATTTATATTTACTAGAATTATAGGAAAAATTACCATACATATTGAAAACATTTCTATAACAATTTAAGAAACATTTTTAGTTTCTACAGTAAATTTTATTAGAAATATAGTAAATAGTTTTAACACTTTTGCAATTTGTATTATATTCGTATGGAAATTTGTTGAATGTGACATGACACAATACATCTTGATTACTAGATGGTATAGAACTTTTTCTTACAACTTTTTTCCATGTAGCGTACGGAAAAGCATTTTTTGTATGATATGCAGTTGGTATGAGTGTGTTACAAAATTATTTATTGAATATTAATTATAAGGATTGTAATTGTTCATATAATATCATCTGAAAAATCTAAAATATTTTCATTTATATAACTTTATTGTCTGCACCATCATTGTTACAGTATATTCAACTTATAATGCAAAATACAATAATCAAGTTATTGAAGTTGTTTGTATACAAGGAAAACTATTTGATAAATGTAATCTTCAGAATAGCAATCTCACTTTAATAATCATTCCTTTTGCAATCAGAATTAAGACAAATTGTTATTTCAATAAATAAGAAATTATTCATCACTGTATTATGAATTAATTCATATGAGGTAAATTTCCCAGTCTGGGGTAGTTTTTACACATTTACATCTATTACAATTTAAATATGAAGAGAAACGTTTTGAAATAGGTATTTTATAAATCTGTAAACATTGTTTTATATAAAATACATATTTTTACTAAAAAATAATTGTATATTTAAAATTATACTTGACACAAAAATTATGTATTGCATGTATATTTTACATGACGTCAGTACCAAATATGCTATTTTTTGAGCTTCATTCTTTTTATTTCTGTATTCAATTCCATTCAGTTTTCGTTTCTGTATTATACATCAAATATTAAAGAACGCAATGTAAAATAATAATCACAGTTGACAAAATACCTTGCCAATATAATTCAAACTGGTACGTTAACGGGCTTCCTATATTTTGTTAATTATTTCTTTAAAACATGAGAAATTTCTATACAAATATCATTTTTTTATATCGTATTGTTTATTTAATCATTTTATACCATTTTTCAAATTATTCTGTCAATTGGTAATTCAACATTTCGTGTGTAAAGTCAAAATTGCTTTTAAAGTAAACAAACTGGAACATTTATCTTATAACATTTTTTGAATAGTTTTTTTTTACTAATTCCTTTTGTAAGCTTTTTCATAGTTTTTAATGATGATATAAAGCGCGCTTACTTTATATATACCTAAATCATATTAAATTAAATCACAAAAGCTTTATTTTCGTATTTCATTCGTAATTATATATTAAAAAATACTATACAACATTACTAAAGAATTATTTTACTTTGATTTTTTTTTAACAAAAGTTGCGATACAATTTCGTGTAATTGCAATATATGGTCATCAACTGTCAATTTTTTTACACAAATTCTTCTATCCAAAATAAATTAAAATCCAAATGCATACTCGTTTATTTATTTCTTTATTTTCTTTACTCGTTCAATAACTTTTTTGTCGTGATTGTGGTTACAACAGTGTACATTTTATTTAAAATTGTACTATTGAAAGGATTAAACCATCTGTAAACATTCAGAATCGAGCATGTGTATCGCAATGAAAATATTCCACGGATGATAAAATGCCCACACTTTGGACACTTTGTTGATCCAATCTACTTATTCGTTTATTCTGGCTCACTCAAACAATGAAGCAAGAGAAGTTTTGTTTCGGGCGAAGAGTTGTTTTACGTCAAAACTTGAAGACACAGTGAAAATTAGAAAACGCATTTTCTGCGCTTGTTGAGTTCGTTCAAGTTTGCCGCGTTTAATTTTCGAAGTACAACTACAGTATAACATTGTTGCATAAAATTATTCCCATCAAACTATTTACTTCATTACGCGTATAATTATTAGCTTTTTCCTTTTCAACTTCCAATTTATGTAATTGTACAATTTAGAAAGATGCAAATTTACAATAATTGATCAAAAGTAATAACTTTTGCTTGTAGTGAATATTATTATTTTTCTAAAATGACTCTCTAAAGTTGAATATATGAAAATTCGTAATATTACAAATAATAAATGAACGACTTATAACAAAGAATAAATGCATATGCACTTGTTAAATAAGTAATTTTTTTTAATTTTCACATATTCCGATTTTCAGATATAACAAGAATAATATGTAATATAATGTGAATTACAAATAATGAACTTTTCAAAAATGATTAAAATCATTTTCATATATCTTTTGTCTTGTATGTAAGAATGTAATTTTAAAAAATGCATTTTTATAGTATAAATTAATAACATAAATTTTCATAAAGTTTTTACAAAGTTCGGAATTCGTTAGTAAAATGCATTTACCAAAGAACATGAAATATGAAGTTTAGTACATAATCACTCAAACTATTAAACTGCAAATTCAGATGAGAAAAAGTTTTGAGATGTAAAACTATTTTCGGTGGATAGGGACTTTTGCACAAAGAAAAGTGATGGTAAGAACGCACTGTAACTATTTTGTGAATGTATGCACGTGCGCTTTAGCTATTCGTCGCGAGTCGTTATCAATTCCCGGCGTGAAGAACGGTCAAAATGCAAATCCGTCTTGAAATTCGGTCGTTAACGACAGACACTCGCTCCCGTTCTTACTCCCGTGACGACAGAGCCAGCCATCAACCGAATACGTACAACACTCGCGCACTGTGCCCTTTCCATCTATGCTCGCCGAACTTACTACGTACCGCGGGATGTTTAATGAATATGCAAATCCGTCCTTGCCTGCAGCATCCACCGCCCCGTTTGACACAGTCACCTGCAATCGGTATATTTGCACTCGACGAAATTGGTACCATTGCTTGGACACCCGAAGAAGAAAACCCTTAATGGGTTGTACACGAAGGCCAGATTTTAGGATTTTCTGCATTTGTCCTCAAGTTTTATTTTGTCGCAATCGTTAAAAATATGCATCGTATTTCAATGTGAACAAAGAAGCGAGAATTAAACGAGACAAAGTTGCTTCGGGTCACACGATACTCGCTGCCTTTTTTAAATATGTAATGAAAGCATGAATTACTTTTGTATTATAGATTGCAAATTTTACACTTTTTCTCCTTTTCTGTTCACTGCTAAAGTGGTTTGTGAAGTTACATTGAAAAGTAATGGGAAATTATGAATAATATGAAAATTATAGTATAGCTTCGTGCAGTTTTGAAGAAACTTTTTCTGCGGTCATATTTCCTGTTGAAAAAATTATATATAAATTGGTATTACAAGTTTTCTTTTTGTTTGCTTAATCATTTCATTATTATAAGGAACAAATTATTACATTCTTTTACCTTGCTTATTTTCTATTAACTTTTTTCGTAAAAACGGCAATTTAAATCACTCAATAAAAGTGTTTTTAGTCCAACAAATCATTCATGTACGCCATTCACATTAAATTTTAATCAACTAGTCTAATAAAATCAGAATAATATCCAGAAAAATGATCAGACTATTTGATAATTATTACACATAATTAAAAATAATATTCTAACATAATTGTATTTTAATGTTTAAATAACGATCAATCTTCATATTGAGATTAAACATTATTTAATTTTTCATTAAAATTTTATGAACATAAATTCATTCATTTAAAAACTCTTCGAGAATCATTAATGTTTAATGAAAAGTGCTAAAACTCTAACAGTACAAATATTTTTATTTCAATTTCAATATCTGAGCCTCATCAGAACCCATTCCAGAATCTAACGTGATTAAAATGTTTATTTGTGTTTAGAACTACAGTTATTTTATTTCTGTATAAAAATTTCTAATTCTTAAAATTATTACATTATCGAAAGTGTTTCCTATTTTTTACATGTCAACCTCATTTAACCTTATCATTTCACCATTAACACGCGGCCATTTTAACAAATATATCACGATATACCTTAGTAGGAATGAAAATTCGTATGGTACCTAATGAATATCTCTAAAAATAGCGTACTTAAGTCTATATTAAAATGAAACATAATTCATCATCGGGATCATTAGTAAACCTAATCAGGGCCCAATTTGTTTGCTATGCAAGCTATCCCGAGGGGAAATGATTTGATCTGGATTCATTTTGGAAATAGTCTGTATAAGGAACGTTATACAGATCGCTTCCAGATCTATTCCAGAGCTGGAACGAATCTGGAACTGGTTGGAATTGATCTGTATAACGCTTCTTATACAGATTGTTTCCAAAATGAATCCAGATGAAATCCAAGCTTCATTTCCACTCGGGAAGTAATAACCTGAATGTGGTCCCACTGTTAGCTCAACAGGGTTCTCCGTAATTCAACAATTATTAGGGCTAAAACATGGCCACTCCATCTAGTGGGGAGAACATTACTCACTTGGCCAGCTTGATTCAATTTTAGCTAGTGTTAATTAGAAGAGGAATAAATCAAACACACTTTATTAACGTTTTCACGAGAAATGCTGTAAGCATGCATGTATCATATACAATAACGTATGTCTATTGTTATAATAAATGAGAATATTTAAAAATAATTGCTCATTTTGCAGTCGCAAATTTCATGTACAGTAACGTTTGAGATAAAGGTAAAATACAGACACCACAAAATTTCCGCAACGCGTAATGACTTCCAAGAAAATCAAGGTTTTGCTAAGAAAGCTTTACGGTTTTACTAAGAGAGTCTTTTGTTATTCCATTCGACAAGTATACTTCACAAAATTCTGTTAACCTGATATCTTTGTTGCTTCTTTGTTTGAAATTTGAGACAATTAATGTATTTTTAAGCTGTCGCTGAGTATCTAAAATATGTGGCTAAATATTTTAAAATTCTTCAAGAAATTAAGTTTAAATATTAATACCACATTTGTAATTATACACAAATTTTAAATTTTATTTAACTAAAATATTCTAAATGTAAGAAATCGTCTTTCAGTTTACTTATTTATTTTGAAAGGATTAATGGTCATTAGAATAAAGTGAATACATTATTTTTTACATATATTTCAATTACGGTTGAAATATTTTTTCCATTAATTGCGCAATTGAAATTGTTAACTGAAAATTCGGGAAATCTAATTGATCATTTCCATGCAGAAATCGTAATTCTTCAATTAAAGTTAAATTCGCCGTAAATGAATTTGTCTCATCGTTTTTATGATTCGCATTTACTTTTAATACGATTTACTTTCAAATGATACAAAAAAAAAGAAGAAGAAAAAACACTTTGCATTGAAACGATTCACGAGAAAGAAAAATAGTATTAATAATGTAACGATATTCGCACGTAAAAGTCATAGGTGTTCCGAAAGTTGACATCTTTGTTTTGCATCTTAGCCCGGCAGCGGACAATTTATGCTTTATTTTATAATAGGATTGTCGGGTTCTTGGCAGAAAAGGTGGCTATAACAGTTAATTGAAAATCGCGGTTAGTCACGCGAGCCAATAGACCGGAATGACCGGATCGCCTTTCACGTTCATGACAAAGCCGCTTGCAAAAATGAACGGACGCCAAGAATCTGAGGTATAACCTTTTAAAACCCTTTTGTAGATTATCTAAAGCATAACATAGTATAGCCGACAAAAAATCTCTTTCACCATCGTGCAATGTTGTAAAAAATCAATGTGATTCACCATGTGCTTAGTCATTTTTGTATGACATACTTTGTTTTTCATTCATAGTTTTTACATTTCAGTTTATGGAGACAAGAACAACACATTCAAATATGAAATATATTGATATATTTAATTTTAGATTAAATTTTATTAATCTTCAAATGATTCATCGTCATATAAATTCAGAAAATTGACTTGAAAATTGATGAAGAATCTATGACGATAATTTACATACACTATTAATGTGATGTTCAGTTTGATCGAATCAATAACTAAAGTTTTCAGATCAGTTGAGATTGGTCAGGTCCAAACATTGTATGGACAATGTACTCAAATCAACGATTAAACGAGTTCTGCATACTTTAATGACTATTCAGCCAAGTTACATAATTCTAATAGTGGCCATAAAGTATGTCATATGTGCATACATATGCATTGATGAAGTGGAATTCGACGTGATTTCCAACGCCTCGTTTAAGGCACGTAAAGGCTGGCTTGCAGTCCATTAATATGCTGATTTCGTATTCAGTTGGCCGAATTGACTACGGCTTTTGCTGCTAATACCGGCCAACTAAGTAATAGTTGAATAGCGTGTATAGTCTTCAAAGAGTGACCTTACGCGATACCTGGATAACGGCCTTATGGGTGTCGTCGTCGTGTCCGTAAACCGAACATTCTATCGTTTTAATTTATTAACGCAATAATGAATTCGTATTACGGCGTATGAATCGCAAATCTATGTTATGGCAGTTTCATACCTACAGTGAAGATATCCTTTCAACTCTGAGATTTATTAGAATTTCGACCAATAATATCATTTGCTATTGTTTAAAGGAGATAAGTCAAATGTTATTGCATTTCAAGAAGAAGACTAGAAATAGCAGTACAATTCGTGCATGAAAAATAACCATTTCTACCCTCTTAGTTAGAAAGCAGTAATGCTTGTATTTCTCGTTGCATCAGTTGTTTTTGAACAAGTTTCTCTCTTGTCTATTTTTCTTTTTAACGAAACTGTACTTTTAATTGATACAACATAAATAATATTACCTGAAATAAGTACTGTTAAAAAATTATCTTTCTTAATAGACATATAAAGTTTTCTGTAAACAACAATGCGAAAAAGTGTTTCAAACTTAACAAATTTAATAATTAAATTTTTTTAAAGCATTCTTTCTGATTAATTTGATTATTCCACTGAACTTGTTTCAAGTTCAAGTAATAAATGTATAATAGCAGAAACATAGAAACAAATACAAAAGGCATTTTCTTTCACACTTCGTTGGTAATTTCATTAAAACCTGATCAAGAAAGAGGTTCTATGTAATTGCATTAATTGAAGCGCTCGATACAGTACACGAGTTGACTGTTTTCCGAGGAATTCTAGCGTTTCCTTTACTCGAATGTCCAGCGCAGATGGTGCACTGCCATTCGCGAGATTCTGCAAGTACTTTCATGCGCTCCCAAATGTCGGATAACCATTTTGCTAAACATGCCTGTCGCTGGTCGTTTGGAAGCATTTCTTGACTTACTTGCTGCCATGCTTGACTAAAATTGTATTTCACATAGTTTCATGTACCATTGCAGAAATTCACAATTACAACTGTCTAGCAGCTGCAAAATTTCTTTCTTGACAACGCTATATACGCAGTTTAGTTCATTCAATTTATGCTCCCAAACATATTACAATGAGTTTAACTTTCGTTTAACTTCATATTTCATTCACTCTTTTGTGTTCATTTCAAATAATCCATCTCACATAATTAAACAAGTATGACAGAAATGAAAAGCATATTATTACCAAATCTATATATACATTCAACAATGCAATTATTTTCTACAATTATTTTGCGGTATGGAATATGTTAAACAATTAAAGTATTATTTTAGATATAAGATTATATAAGATATTTCATTATTCATTTTTTCAAAATAATTATGTGTCATACAAATATCGATCACGTTGTTACTAAGACCATGTAAACAATGAGATACTGTTGCATCTTACATAAAAATTAGTCTATATCAAACTTCATAAAAACCACAAGTACGGGGTAGCTATTTAAATAACTACAAAAGTTCGAGCATATGTTAACCAGTAATTCACATCTAACTTGTATCACGCGATATTATTTGTACTATATGATATAGTGTAAACCAAATTGTACTTCATGTAATTTGATACCGCAAATATAGACGATAGTTATAATGATACACTAACTATAGAATTATGATTCATATTTCAATATCGTACTTATACTTAGTTGGAACAACTATTATATTATATTAGTTTAAAAATACTGGTATTCGTATACATATGCACATAGTGCATTTGAATTTGATGTAATCATTGTAAACCTAAGACGATAAACAAATTTTACAAACTGTGTTTATCCAGCTATTAGACTATTACTCTGGTCTAAGAAACCATTCAATAATTTTAGTAACTAATATATTATGAATTAATAATAAATAATGATTATGCTAAATGGCATTATAGCAAATATTTTAAGATAATGTTTAACTTTAGTTGTAGAATACATATATATACACGCATAGAAATAGGTAAGTAAATATTACTGAGAATACGAGTAATTGTGTGACAGTGGAATTTTAAGTAAATTTTACTATTTTCATTTAGTAAAATAGAATTCAACATTTAAAAAAACTCC
>JABFPJ010004525.1:0-13656 GCA_022817425.1 Gryon sp. ZL-2020 | reverse complement strand
TTCTTCTATTTCTTCTTGTTTCCGTGCCCTTTACAACTGAGCATTGTTTGTATTTCCGCGAAGAATTTTTTTGATAATTGCATTTCGTTCAAATCTCCGTTGCAAGTCTTCATACTTTTCGATGGACAAACCGACTGACATACTTTGCATTTACGTAACCCAATGATTAACTGTCTTTGTTTTTCTTCTCTGGACTTTACGATTTTTGTTTACTTTTTTCCGTCTATTTTTGCTCGTACTGCAATTTTTTTGCTCTAACGGAAATACTTATCTTCTGGGCCGATGTTATAGCGATTATCGTCGAATTTTATATAGAAATATATTATATTTATGTAGAATTATCTATTTTCTTTCGTTCAATTTTTGTGCGCTTTGTAATATGATTATTATTGTTTTTTGAACAAAATGACGTTGTTTTATAGAAAAGAGGATTAATAATAAGAAATGAAAAGAGATAAAAGAAGAGTGAGAATAACGAAAAAGGAAGTAAAGAGGACAAAAATAAAAATGGAAATTTTTGTATGTTTTTTTTTTTGTTCCGCTTTAAAGTATGAGTTTGGGCATTAGTCGTGCATGGATTTGGTTAATTTTTTTCGATAATAAAATTTAAAAACAATTGGGTACCAGATGGAATGGGTTCGATAGCGGTTTGTGGGTGGATGACACGAGAAAATGAATTCATAGATTATATTATATATATATATAGCATAATATATTTTATGTACGCATATTATATATGTAAGCATTGATACATAAATACTTACGTGTCTTGGTCTCAAAACCGCAAAAATACACTCGACGGCACATAGGATATACATTATAAATAAATAAATAAACAAATAAATAAATGAAAATATATAAATATATATAAATATAAATATATAAATGAATGAAAGATTATCATTCGAGTAATTACGAATAGCTATATCGAGATGAAAAAGATAAAGTAAAGACATAGACATATATTATATATATTGTCGTGAGAGTGTGAGCGCGTTTACGAGAATAAGACGAGAGTTATTTTTGTTTTTTCTTTGTCGCTATTTTTTCACTAGATTTTTTTCGTCGTATGCGAGATATTTACATGTGTGAAGGAACAAGATGATAAATACAAGTTTATTATTTTCTATATTTTTTTATGTAATTTTATGGATATGCGATAATATATTACACCAATTATATATTATTATATTATATACTATTATTATCATTATTAATTATTATTATTATTAATTATTAATATTATTAATTATTATTACGAATATTTTAATATATATATAGGATGATTTTAATCTACTGAGCACTTACACTGTCCTTCTTGATTTGTGTTTCGTTGCGTTTTGATTTGTTGTTTGACTTATGTTTTGCGTTTGATGAATCCACGTGGCGACACCTTGTGGTATTCAAATTCTAACAAGTAATGTTGCCACGTAGATCGTCGTTTTTATATTCACAAAAAACATTTTGGGCGAAATGTTTGTCCAAACTCTGTGAGTACTCTACGCTTTTAAAAAAAGGCAAACGGTGCGCCCAAACTCAGTTTGGGCGGATATTTCGCCAAAAAGGTTTTTTTGTGTCATACGACTTCGTGTTTTTTAAACCCCGCAACTCCCTTTGCTCAATTTTTTGGTCCGTGTACACTTTGCGAGTTACGTCAGAAACATATTTTTAAAAAACAAAAAAAGTAAAAAAAAAAAGTAATTCTTTTATTGATATTTGAAAATGATAATCAAGTATACATAAATTTGAACTATCAGAATGATAAAAAAACGTAGATTATATTCGATTTAGCAATTTTTTATTTCAATTTCGGACGATTGTGTTTCGCAAGTGTTTGGTTGTTTTTATGATACGCGGTTTTGTATATATATATATATATTATATGTCTACTTGTGACCAATCGACACACAGTAGTCCGAAGCAATTTTTGACCGACGTAACGAATTGTCCAAAATTACGTCGCTCTTTCTTGGTGAACGACGATGATAATAAACGCCAATCGAATTGTATTCTGACAAAGTATTCCCAAAATTGATAAGCGCCATAATTAATCGATAGTTTATGTTAGTTATTCTTATTGTCATATATATATTATATATATTATATATATAAATATATATAATTTAGTCGTTTATTTTTGTATCGCAGATGCTACGTTTTTATTGTAAAGTAAAACAAAAAGAAATAAGTAAAAGAAACTATAAAAAACGAAAGCAAATGAATTATCTCCATACGGGCTTTCCTCGTACATGCATACATTTACGTTCCCTCATTCTTTCTTGATATATCAATTTTCGTTTTCTATAATATACATCCTGCGAGTGAACATTCGTACCAAATATTTTAACGAGAGATTGCCAACAAACAATACAAACACTAAAAATAATGAACTGTAATAAAATGTTACGCAATTTTTATAAAAATGTTTGTTTTTATTTGGTTTTTCACTTCCGTAATCCGATTCTTCTCAAATCTTTTTCTTTTTGGATCCATTTTCATTCAGATAAGTATTATTTCACGTTTTTATTATTTTATATACATTTTAAGTTTTGTTTTAAGTGTCTTATATTTTTCTTATGTTTTTTTATGACTTATCCGTGCAGAAATTTTCCAGTTTTTGAATTGCAATCGAAGAATTAAGTGTACGTGCAAAATTCTGCTGAATTCCAGATGCTCATAAATTTGCGTTCCATTTCGTGTGCTCATTAATAATCCGCACGCCTAACTCTAATGGGACACAGTTGATCTCTTACGATCCATACATTGTCCTAGATTCAATAGTTTTCATCGAAATTCAATTACAATTGATTTGCTGCTATTAACTTATATAATTTGTTACCGTTTTGCAGTAAATAGTAGCTATAATGCTGAAGCGTTCTATTTTTAATTACTTGGTTTGTTTTTTATTCTTTTGAAAGGATATCTTCTTATATTAATATTATTGCAATATCATAATAACTGGGAAAGACAATTGGTTTTAACGTTATTGTAGGCGGTTATTATACTATAATGGTTTCATGTTCAGAGGCGAAATTGTGAAGATCTTTTACTTTTAATTAACGTACTTGTCGCTTAGAAAACTAAACATTTGACAAGACTTGTGTAATTGTGATGTTAATATTTGACTGATGATTCGCACGTTATTAAAAAATCAAAATAAACAAAATTATAATAATGAAGTTAAATGTGTAACGCGTGTTTTCAAAGAATCAGAATCCAGACCAAAATGCGGTCGCAGGACATCGAGGTCTTACTGTAAATAAAAAAAATTCAAGTTACGGTCAGTTGCAATTTGGTCGGAATGAAGTAATTATGCGATATTTTTATATGTCGATTGTTTTATTAGCAATAAGTACAGAGAACAAAGAGAGAAAAAAAGATGAAAATTTTATTCAAATACCGTAGTATAAGTATCGCGTTCGTGTTTTAATCTGAGGAAGTATGTATGAACTAATGATCATTCGAAGTCAATGCATTTCTAAGAGTTCGATTCTCTATGTCAGTGACTTATATTATCTTATTTGTGGATATTGTATGTCGCAAATATGGCTGCATGATGCAGAATATAAAAGAGTTTGCGTTCATTTCGAACAAGGTTAAAGGAAAATCAATGATATTAAAAATCATTCAATCACCGATTTGAGTTTCGGATCTTGAAATGAACACATCGATAATGAGATTGTGTTTTATGATTCTATGATTGATTTCATACTACAAAATGTAGACTGAAATCATTGTACAAATGTTTAATATTAGTATATTATAAATAAGATTCCTAAATTATAAAGAAACGCCGCTAAATTGCACAAAACGTCGCGCCAACTGCAGTCATAGCATCACAAATACAAGTTACACTGAAACTCATTATTATGTATATTTCCTGATTTCCACAATATCGCTTGTCGTATATGAATCACTATTATTCAATTTTTTAACTAAATTCAACGTTCTACTATAGTATTTTTATAGTAGTTCTACTATATGCGTATGAATAAATAAATCATAAAATTTAATTGTTACACTATCGTTTTATACTTTACCTGCTTTTTGTTCAGTAAATGCAAATTTAGAGAATGTAATAATATAGACTTACGCTAATTACAACAAACTTTCTACAAATAATTCTTAACTTAAATTTTAATCAATTTAAATGAGAATTTCTTCAATATGTAATAATCAGACCTTTTATCAATATATAGTTATAATAAGGGATAATTTCTATGCTATACAATTATGAAAATAATATTTTTCAAATAATTACGTAATATCGTTGTAAATATATATGAAATTCTATATTGGTAAAAATGTGAGATTTGAGATAATTTTATATTTAGAGTACTATCATGTTTAAAAGTTAAGGTAGTGCATATTCTGGAAAATAAAATGTTTGAATATTACTTTAAATTGGACATATTTCGATGTTAAAAATAACCCACAATTTCAATAGTTTAAAGAAAAATGTATGGTTTTTAATTATATTTACTTAAACGTTCAGTAATATACAGATGAAGCTAAAATGTAATGAACATAATACTAAACTTTCTAGTACTGGAACATATATTACAGTGATATAGTACAAAATATAGTAAAATCTATTTTACATAAAATATCTTGGTTATTTATTAAAATATCATGGACAAAGAACAATTTATAATGAATTGTCAGTACATTTTTCTGGAAAGTTGTGCTATTTATCCGTTAGTTTTTAATACATCCATATATTTTTGAACCGTTGACTAAAATCGTATAATAAATAATAATTATATATTTGTGCACCTTTCATGTGTGTGCGCATAATAATAATAATAATAATATATATGAAAACTTTAATTTTACAAAATCCTCTTATTCTGTCAATCTTTAAATCATTCCATCTTTCACATTTTTATCAACATTAATTTTTATTTCAATAATGTTTTATTTAAACATAATACTAAACTATGCTACCGTATATAAACGTCTGTATTGCCTGTGCAAATTAGAACGATTAAACATCGTTTAATACCCAGAACAATCTGTAATTTGATGAGCCAACAATTGTTAAAAAGGGATAATAAATGATAACAAATGAGAAAAAAAATCGCGTACTAATTAGTTTAATCCATGATGACTTTGCTATGCTCGGTCAACGGCATAGTGAGCTAATAAGTCCAGCGCAAAAGAGCTTCCGGTCGCGTGGTCACATGCACTCTCAATACAGACCACTTATGAGCATTGAAATATTTTCTTCAAAAATTATTTTCTAGTTAATATTTGTACAAAAAGTGAAACTGCATATTTGCTGCAAGAATGCAGAGAAAATGATCAAGAAATTCTCAAGTTATATTGATCGTCTGTATTGAAGTATTGTCAACGAAAGCAGAATTTAGATTTTAGAATCAAATCCACTTTGTATAATAAGTAATTGCGTAGACATTAGACATGTCTTTAAAAGCAAAAATCATTATTATTCAAAATCCGGTTGGAATAATGTTGAAGCTATCATGACTCGAGTAGTTTTAACAGGAATGATTTGAAAACAATAGTATTCTTATGGTTAACAGATTATTTTGTGAGATGGACGTGTGTCGATCAATGACCGGTCGCGCGCGGGAGTTTTTTCACCGGCGACCTGCTCTACGTCAACGTAAAACGTCACTCGATGACGAAGCACACGAGTGAGCGAGACAGCCTGAAGCGGATGGAAAGAGCGGGAAAGCAGCACAAGCTAGCGTTGTCGGAGGCTCTGCCGCCGCCACCGCCGCTGCAAGGGCTGTTGGCCGTTGGGATGGCAACGTCGCATTGCAGCGTTGGGGTTGCGGTCGATGCCGTCAGAAGGGTAGAGAGAGGGGTGGAATGACGGAATGGAAGGGCCGCGAGAGGGAGGGCGTGTTGGCTTTGTCAGTCGTCGTCCGAAGCATAGGGTTCGATGCCGCGGGTGGTGGTGGCAGCAGGCGCGCAAAGTGCTTGCAGGGTGGTTTGAGGGCGAAGCCTCCTCGTACTCCGTTAAACATACCATATCTACTTGCTCTCTTACTCTTCTCGTCATTGGCTCTTGCCAGCTTCCATTCTCTCTCGCGCTGTCTTTTTCTTCCCCACGTTTCGCTAGCAGCAAGACACAAGCTGCGCCCTCTGCAGCAAATCGATATAGCGCGCGCTCTTGCAGATTCGTGCAAAATACGCACACAAAGTCTCTCATAGGCTCGAACAAAATCGACGCATTTTTGCGTGTAAGATATGTGTTTGTCTTGTAAGGTAGAAATCGAAGGACTCTTGTTGAAAGTTGTTACGTAAAATACGAGAGGAGCAATGTTTGTATTTTGAATTTGGCGCACAAAATTGACTCGACGGGTGTGGTTACAAAGTCGTAAATCTCATTCAATGCAGCGAAGTCTTAGACTTCGATGGAGATGAGAGAAAAAAAGAGAAACGACGCAACGCCTTTCTTCATTATTATCACGGATATTTCCATTTATTCGCTTTTGACGTCAAAGCGTCAAGCAATCTAATTACAGTTTGTCATTTAATTTCGGAAATCGGCTCGTTTATTCGGACCAATTGCGCTCTACATATTTAAATCTATTAACATGAAAATAGGATTTACTTCGGAAAATAGGACTTTATTTTTGAACATAACGTTAGTAGCTGAGTATTCATCAAATTGCATTTAATATATCAAGGCAAATTGTTCCACTTTTAGATGAATACATTTATCGACCGATCTTTCATGTAAATTTGAGCTTTAAGAGGCTCATTTTTTATTGTTTATAGTCATCTATTCCATATTTTAACTGTAAAAAACAATTTTTCGTCGATTTTGTATACACAATGATTGCTGAAGCTAAATGAGTAACATTACCATGATGTATTTACAAGTCATTATTGTTTTCAACATTTTGAGACTAATGTTTCACTGTCTCTCAAACTATAAGCTCAACGATCATTATTTATCCAAACTTTCAAAACCATCAATGTATCATCATTCAAGTTGCATAAGTAAACTTTTACACCCAAATATATATAAACATTCTAATGAAATACGGCATTTTCTATGTTTTTAAAAGTAATCAAAGATTTATATAAAACTTTGATATTTGTATCAAAGTTTTTATATAAAAAAGGAAATATAATCGTAGAAGAAAACTGCACGACGACACATGTCTAAAAAAAGCAGCTAGAATTTTTAGAAATGAATCAATAATTACATTTCTTTACAACGGATCAATTGCGCGCGTGACGTCGATGTTACCCGCCGAGGTGTTTGAACCCGCGACTCTTCGACCCAGCGCGCTGCGGCCCGGGAGGTCTCTCGCGCGCGCGACTTCTGCGCCATTCACGCTTTTCCAAATTCATCGAGGGACCATTGTGTGTGTGTACATAGCATCTCATTCGGGTTGCAAAAAATGCAGTAAATACGCCGGCTTGAAAAGAATGTCTTTGCTGATCTTTGCTAGGGGACCAGCCGGTATTGATTTCGCAATGCCTATCACGTGTCTCTCACTTGAAACCAAATCTAGAATTATAGCACGTAGAAAAAACCGAAGAAAAGACAAAAAAGGATACATTTTTATCGTGGAAATGCTAACAAACCGATGGATTTTATATTTAAACTTGTGTATTGGTTTTTAGATTATTTTTGTTTTCATTTTTATGAATATTACAGATCTTTTTATACTTTATATATACACGAAATTTTGAATTGAAATTATAATCTGAAATACAAAAATCTTCATATATTTAAATTTATTCGTAGTTGTATTTTATGCAACAACAATATAACAATTTATTAATTTTTATATAAATTCCATTAATATCATAATCTAATATTCATTATTTTATTATGAATACCACTAAATGATTAACCACTACTTTTTATTTATTTAAGAATAAATTATAGATTAATATGATTATATACATAAAAAATTAATCAATTTTATTTATAAGTCAATAATTTTTTATAATTATGATCGTTTAAAGTTAATGTAAATGCTAAAAAATGCCATGGTTAAGTTATAGTGAATATTAGATTATAAATTACAGTAATAACATCGAATTTCTATCAGTGTTAGCCTCCAGTGACGAATTTAGTTTGCTTTGCTTGCGTTAAGCCGCGCTCCAGCTTTTTCTTTGGGGTTGTAGAACAATATAGGGTGTTACTGTTTCGCGTTCCGTCTCTTCTCGCGTCGTTCTTCCGCGTTCCCTCACTCTTTTCGATCTCATTCTTTTTCTTCATCCCTCTCAATGCGTTTCCATCTCCCTTGCTTCGCTCTTTCCACTCTCGGTCGATAACTTGTGGGAGCCGTGGTAGAGACGAGGCGACGCCCTAGCCAGCCACCCCCGTGCAGCATCAGAGGTTCTCAACCTCAAAACCGCACTTTACGCATATTACTTCCGTTTTTCCTTTTCAGATTTTTTTCACTTTTTATTTTTAAATCACTTTTATTTCAAATACAATTTTACAATTTTATAAATGAAATTGCTAACATTTTAACAGAATATACTAATTTATACGTTGTTAAAAGTGATTTCACAAAAGTGATACCTTTTTTACGAGTCAATATATAAAAAATATAACATTTATTTATAAATGTTATATTTTTATAAAGCTTGCAGTTTTAATATTCTATTATACTGATATTTTGAAATCGCACTTTCAAACAACGGATTCTTTATAAATAATTGTATTTGCATTTTAAACTATATAAAGTCAATTAATTTAATTTAATTTTGTAGAAATAGAATATAATCAACGTTAAACAATAATGTAATTCTTTTAATAGTGCTTTTCTATAAAGAGATATTTCACGTGTTTGAACATCGGATCAATATTAGAATATATATGTTCAGTTATCTCTTACAGAAGAAAAGAGATGAAAAAGTAAAAAACTTGGTCCAGAAAAACGGCATTGAAAGAAGTCACGTTGCTTTCTTTCTGCATGAGAAACGTTCGTAGCTTCGTCAGTTGGAAAATTCATACTGCGTTAATGAAAGAGTGCGATTTCAGTACACACATCTACACATACAAACACACTCACACACATAATACGGCCTGTTCAGCGCTTTTAATGAAGTCGTAGAAGCTTTGCGTTTACGATTTGCGTGATAATTATTTGAGAGAGTTTACGCGCAACGTGTAGAAAGAAAACTAAAATGCAAAATAATAAAAAAAAATAGGAGTAAAATAGTGTTAAACGATTAAAATAATTTCGTTTGAATTAGGAAAAAAATTACACTTCTGTTTTTTAAATATATACAATCTATTAATTTTCTAGTTAACTTAACAGCAGAAATTTAAACTTTAATAATGCAAAAATTGTTCAAAAAATGGAACAATGAAATTGATGATATTTTTAGTGACTGCAATATTGTCGGTGCTCGATATGTAAATTTCATATCCAATTTTCAATGATTTATAATTCACTGCAAATAAAAATTGCGAGAAAGGAACATTTTTTATTGCAAAATTACGAAACATTGTGTATCATACTTTGAAAGCCTTTATTCATTTTTATGTAAAGGTGAACATTCGACAGGAAAGATACTAAAATTAATTTTGATAACATACAAATTTAATTTTGTCTGTTGAGTAAGTCGGTTATTCACCTTTATATATTAATAACCACAAACGTTAACATATATGAATTTTTTTCATTCGTTTACCTTAAATATTGCGTTTTCATTTAAAACTATTGTTACTGAAATATTATTTAGATATTGATGAAGGGAAAATGAAAATGAATGGAAAATTGATGGACGCGTCATGTAAAATGCAATACTCAGTCGTAGAAATTGTCATAATAAATATATATTTTTAATTACTGACTAATTATCGTAAATTATCTCAAATGTATTCTACAATTTCGAGGTAATGACCCGCGTTAAACGCATTATATTTTTCTTCAATTGCGCGAATAATTTCGTATTTGTGAGACCAGCATTTGGTTAATGAGTATCAATACGGCAACTTCGTATTAAATTGCTTGCGCAAATATTAATAATATTTTGCAATGTTTTGCTCAAATATTATTAATATATAAATATCATTTGGCTGCTTTTATATATGTATATATAGATAAACACATGCCCTAATTATGTAAATATATCAGTCGTTGGTATAATTTAAGCGCAACTGAAGACAAACAGCAAATAAAAATGACAACAAAATTTTAATAATAATTAATAATAATTATAATACTAATAAGTAATTATATATAATAATAAATAATAATAATGGTAAATAACGTACTGATGCGGTGCGAGTATATAAATTACGCGGCGCGATTTTGCCCCGCAAAATGCTGCCGCGTTAAGATTATTTATGAATAATTTAATGGCAATAGGATGGAAAGACGCGCCAGGGGCGAGGTACTTTTTTAAAGTCATAAAAGTAAAAAAAAAAAGAAAAAATACAAAAAAAATACAAAAAATATGTAAAGAGTAATTAATTTTGTACTTTTTTCGTGCGCGTCGCGAAATGCTCAACAGAAATAAAATAAAAAAAAAAACATGAAGAGGTTTAAAACTAAAAAGGAGAAAAAGAAATTGTATTTATCGTATAGCACTCGACATGATTATGATCGTAAAAAAAGGGTGTCTTTCTCACACGTGGAATTTTCATTTCACTGAAAAACAGTGTTTGCATAAAAGAATTGATGATGACTATGTGCAAAGTTAACGGAGAAAGTTAAAAAATACTAAAAACAATATATACAGTCTTCCCGAGGTAAGACTCAAGGCCTGGACTTGTGCCATGATAACTGATCGATTTCGATTTTTAGATGCCATTCAATATACCAAGTTTGAGTTACAATGGAGTCAAATCATCTATGCCATTTGTATTCTATGCAATTTGTTTTTTTCGTTCACTGTATATCACAATATATTTAAGAAAAAACCTTAGAAAAATAAAGCAAACACGAAACACAAAGTTTTTTTCATTGATTTTGGTATGTATTTTGAAAAAAAGTTAAATTTCTATGTAGTTTGAAATCAGTTACGCAGCACCATGGACCAGGCCTTAATCTTAATTCGACAAGTTTTTTTTCCACGAGTTGTCGCGGGCTGTACGATATGCTGTCGATCTCGTTCTGTTCTTAGAAGAAAAATAAACGTTAAAAAAGAAATAGAGATAACAAAAGAAGGCAAAGAACAAGAAATGAAGCTAAAAGAAATGCAATCACTTGCAAAAAAAGGAGAAAGCAAAAAGGAAACAGAAATAAGAAGCACTGTGAGAAAGCAGAAATGAAAAATCAGAAAATGGAAAACGGTGAAAGAACGAAGAGACGAGTTGGAGAAAGACAAGAATGTTTAAGAAAATTGTCGATGAGAAAAAAAGAGAGAAAGAGAAAAAATTAATGATACAAAATATTAATACCTAAATGCCCGGTTTATTTTTATATTTATTTTTCGAACTATGAAACGTTATAAAAGTTTAAAAAGTACTATTAAATTATAATATATGATGAATATTATATCTACACATCTACGTAAACAATATTATATAATAATATTGATGATATTATAATATTATGGCGGACAGAATGCAATTCTCGTGTTTACAGATTGTATGATATATTATGATATATATACAATTACATATAAATATATATTATGTATTCGTCTACGACTCACTACCAATCCAGGCCGAAACATTATAGGCGATCCTATTCCAATACACAAACGTCATTGATATGAATATAAAATATAAATATATATAACGTAAACTTTATTAGAGTCTATTTAATGTGAAACAGATACCATTTTGATGTAGTTGTGGTAGGCTTTTATCTTATATCTCACAGTGTCACGTGAAAGAAATAAAAAACGAAAAAAAGAGGAGAGAATGATAAAGAAAATAATTAAGAAGTGTGTCTGTCAAATTAAGAAATTAAATTATAATAATATGAAGTCAAGGTGTTACACTACAAGGATCATATGATTATATATGTTCATTTTTTATTTCAAGATAAAGCGCGAGAGGACTGAAATGTGAAACAAATCGTTAATATATTTCTGGAATGCCTGGTCTTTTTAGCGTGTTCGAGTATTAAATTCGTGTATCCTCTTGAGATTCAATATATATTTTTTTTTCGTCTAGTATTTTCGTATTTACGAAATAAATTCGAAAATAACATAATTGAGAGTACATTTGACTGTTTAGAGTTGATTATTGTTTTTTACGGTGGTATTTTGCAATCAATTGTTTTGTACTTGAGATATTTACATGACTGTTTATTTTTGGAATTATCTCATTCTATAGTTGATCGATACATATGAGATATTTAATAAAACTACACTGTGCGAAAAGAGGGACAAGAAATTGTGATGAAAATCACTGAAAAGACACAAAAATATATATCGGTAAAAGTCATGATTTTCGTGTTGTAATAACATTTTTACATAAATAAAGTTTCACATTTTTTACATATATAAGAGTAATAATAACATAAAATGAAAAATTAATAAAAAATGGTTAAATATAAATAAACATTCTTGTTCAGATTATATTTTCATATACAAGTCATTCATAAGTTCTGACCGATCTGCACGGTCGTATATCGGCGCCAAATTGAAAATGATGTCCTGCAATTTTCTACAGTGTTACTGTTTCATTATTTAAAGGTGCAGTGAATCAAGTCTATAGAATTACGGCAATTATTACTGTAGTTTTATTGTAAAATGATATCAGAGTTTTGCAAAAAATGTGTATTACGAATAAATAAAATAAATCATAACATAAATGCACAGTATTCAACACAACAAACTTTTATAAACATGCAGTTTATATTTCTTTGTTTGCATGAAAAACCAATCATTCTATGCAATTATTTCACATTTGAGTTTCACGAATTAGAACAAATATCGTAAAATTACAATTATAAGTAAAAAAGTGTTCTCTTGTTTCTTACAAAATCATTTGATCACTTAATCTGCAAACATTCGCACCACCAGATGGCGCAGCTTATGCTTTGGCAAATATTTTAATATTATTTTGTTCGCGTTTTAAGGCAATAATAATTTCCATTTATATATATTCCTTCGCGATAAAAATAAAAAAAAGGCAAAATACACAAAAAATAAACAAAAAAAAAAAAAAAAAAAACCGAAAATTATTACAAGCAGTTTTATAAACAGTTCGCGTGATTGATGATGCGAGATTATTATTTTCTAATACGGTTGTAATAGCGACGGGCGTGCACTACCGAATCGTCGACCATCATAATGTCAATCACGAAAATCTATCACGATGTCGCGGTGAGGGCACGTGTGTCGCGCTATGGTATGATCATGATGATTCGTGATTAAGAGTGATTACGTATACTTAAGTAATGTACTACTCATAGAACATAGATTATAATGCATAATATATGTATATTCAACGTTAATTTGTATATATGATATATTTATATATTATACCTATGCGATTAGCTTCTCGACTGATTATCGTAATATGAGAAAAAAAAGAGTGAGAAGAAAAAACCCATGAAGTACTACATTATGAAAGAATTTAAAGAAAACAAAAATATAAAAGAAGATGTCGCTTTCGTTTTCAGCTCTCTCGTGGTGCAGGAAAATATTAACCGGTGTAAATGAGTAATAATATAAAAAATAATGAAGTGTCAAAGTATAGACTGATGAATATTTATAAATTTGAATTTGAAGGCATTCTTTGTTTGT